>JAZHYW010038075.1:0-28003 GCA_037355805.1 Ixodes ricinus | reverse complement strand
CCTCTTGAAGCCCAATGCAATCATCACTGCGAATTGTTTGTTTGTAGAGCTTTACGTCATCTGCATAACAATTCCAGAAATAAAGACTTAAAAAAGGGAGGAAACGCTGTTTACTTGAAAATGCTGGGTGTTTCAAGCTGAGCGGCCGCGTTGCCCACAGATGGTGCATTTCTTTGCCAAATTTGCAAAGACTGCTTGCGCATCTCTTGTCTCCTGTTCCAAACGTGTGCCGTATCGTTTGAAGACATTTGGCTTTGCGCATTTCCATAGGAGCTAAGCCTCTTTCTTTTCTTTACTTTTTCCTCAAGGGAAGCCCGCTCTTTGCAAATTTTACAAAAAACAAACACAAACTATTCTGTGGGCAGCTGCGTACAAAGTCGTAGCGATAGGCTAAAGGGACGTAAACGATTTTTGAAATCGAACTTCATCCACCGTATCATCGTAAAAGGTGTGAAAGACTAAACAAGACACAAAATAGGGAGCAAAAAAAATTATCTGCTATAGAACTTTTAAAAAGAACAAACTGGACTTTTATACTGCCTTTTCCTTCGGGAGCCTCTTCCTTTTCACTGCGACAGCATCCGCCGGGAATCGCTGTACGCCAGTCAATCCACGTCGCTCATTGGGTAAGAAGCCTACCTCAATTAGCACCGCCATCATAAAAACAATAAATAGTTGCTGAACGTTTCCTAAAAGTTTTGTTACACAATAACTGATCCACATTTTTTGTAGCATAGAGAGCGGACGAAACTTGCCAAATTTGATCATGCTGAGAGTCACGCTACCATCTATCGTGTGGTAAACGAAGCTAAAGAAAGATCAGCGCTGCTCAGCTCGCCAGTTACTTTGTCGCTGACCCATCAACGACCGTGCTATTTTTCACGTAGCCTTTCTGGCGTCCACCGACTGGTGCAAGCAGCAAGCAGTGCGAAAGGGTACTTGAAACAGACCACGCACTTAACAAGAACGCGGATCCACAAACACCAGAAAAAGCTACAACGGCTATCGTAATCCACCGGCCCCGACCAAGCGAGTTCGCCAGAGTAGATAGCCCGGCAGCAGTGTGTGCCATTGCGAGGGAGTGGTAGCGTCACCGCCGGCCTGTCAGGTGTCGCGCTTTCGCGAGAGGGGGGCTGGGAGTCAGCGGTGGGCCACGTGAGCGGGTATGGGGCCGTCGTGCTACCGCCCCGGTGCCGCTGGGACCGTGGACGCCACTGCCCAGCAGGCACTCCGACCGCTGCAGCGTCGCTTAACGGCCCCGCCAGGACCGCCTGCCCACGACCGGGTTGGCGTAGCGGAACGTACATGCGGTTGAATGAAATATGCCCCGTTACACTCTCAGGGACCCTTCCCCCGTATAAATAGTTTGATCGGGCTGACTCACACTTTAGATTAAGAGGTGAGGTCAATCTTCCCTTTATTACTTGTTTCCAGGGAGCAGTGCTAATCAACACTGTCGTTGAAAAGGGACTCTCAGTCAGGCCCATCCTATTTTGTGTGGTATAGAGCCGTAATAAACGAGGGATTACCTTTCAACACGCATACACTTTAGCGGTACGCTATTTATTCTGACAACTGCATTACCAGCCATAGTATTTTGGGAGCGGCGCGTAATGCCGTTTCAACCTTCTCTTTGTCATGTCACGCCAGTATCGAAAGGTAATCGCAGTGATCGGCCCCGCAGCGGCCAACAGCAACAGCACTTCATCAAACGCGCGTCCGCCCAAGCGTGGAACAGTTATTTACGTAGGTCGCCCACCGTTGTCCAACGCTTTTGTCGCCCGCTTTATCGGTACAGCAAATGCCATTTGTTTCACCACGTAGCTTTGCAGACGACTAACACGCTTACCAACAACAACAGTTGCTGAATTTCGGGAGTTTTCACCGAAGGCTCGCCGCATTTCCCACCATACATACCGGGCGATGTGACCAGTCCTGCTGTCATTGTAGCGCAATATAGCCCACTGAATTACAAGGATTCAGACTATAATGGTTCGCGTAAAACCGCTAGCGGGGGGGGAGGTTTATATTTTTTATGGGAGTAATGCTTTACTAAACTCTGATAACATAATATAGATTCCGAGAGCTAGAATACAAATTTGTCGGGGATGAATTTCAAATTAAAACCTTTCAAGTGAATAAGCTAGAGGTCAGTATCTAGAAAATTGCACTATCCTGGAACACCACAACGCATGAAATTTTGTAGTTCATAGAAAACGGATTAATTTCATCTGCAGCAGCGTTAAGCAGAAATAGAAAAAAGTTTAACCACTGTATTAATGGTTTGATGTCATAAATACAACTCAAATTACGTTTAAAGAATATTTATATATTCCTCACATAATCTTATGGAGAATTGCTTGAGAGGAAGCTCAGAAGCATAGTGACACAATGCGAAAACGTTTTAATCTAAAACTCGAAGGTTCTTTGAGATTGCTGTGGTAGCTGAACTATATTCAGTGCCAAAATGTGAAACGTGGTTTTAAACATACCTTTTCATTGTCGCTTGCTCAGCTAGATCCCTAAATCACGAATAATTTCCACGTATACCATCATGCAAATAGACACAATGCCATTTAAAAAAACAGTAGGTTTTTTAGTGTTTAATAAATGCGATAATAAAATAATTGTGATGGAGGTTACTACACTTTATCGAGAAAAATAATTATTATGAGTGTTTTACTGTTTATTGAAGCGAAGGGCCTGGTAGTGAATACAACATAGCCACTATACCGTGCAGCTCCGGGGTAGAGGGATGATCAACATGAAAGATATACACTAGTGCAGTTATTAGTATTGGATTTATTTTTCTGCCCATGAATTTTCAACAGCTTCTTCTAGGCTAACAGCTAGACTTAGTAATGATACAAAAATCTTCATAACACCATTTATTTTCTTCTTCTTCTTCTAGTCTTACGGCTGAACACCAATACAAATCTGAAAGAGGAAAAGAAGAAATGCCAACATAGCTGTCTCGTATAATTCGTGACAAAATGACAATTCATCATGCCAATCATGTCATTGAAACAGTTCATCTAAACTGATGTGCTCAAGAGTTCCATTTCTAAGTACAGCAAGCGTGGTTACTATAAAAATGAACAATCAACACGACGGTATACAAATATCAGCAAGTGTACATACGCATCACTGAACTAAAGTTCCGGTGGTTCAAAATCACGTGGCAGTTATAGAACGCTAACTGCTTAAGTAACAGTCATTCTATATGTGTTTGAGAAGAACAGAAAGTCAATAAGCACAGATGATCAATGGTGTTGTGTAATAATTGTGTTGCAAATCATTTTTGAAGTACACAACAAAAAAGATAGTCAAAGTGCTCACAAAAGCTAATCCTCCTGAAGCTGACAATCAAGGTGCTGGATAAAGAAACGAACTGAGTGAAATAATCAATTCAAATGGAAACATACATGTCACTTATGTAATAGATTCGGTGCAGTATTGACACAAATCTATAATGCAGAATTATGCTGCTTTAGTAATGTATGAACAGAGTTGCAGCGATGTCCGCTTGATGATTAAGGGTAAAGAATGTTCGCATTTTCACACCAAACTAACCGCCGCCTCCATGGATTTCCGCTTGGCGGCTATCACAACTTTTCCACAGTCAACAGAGATGTCCCTGTGTGTATGCAGCCAGGCTTAGGTCAGACGTGCATCGCCTATCTGTGACCGCATTGGCGTTTTCAAGCGGCCACAGTGTGGAGAAAGACCTTCGAAGTGCCAGTAACGCTTACGGGGAGAGTGGCTGCATTTGCAGGAAAGTCCTAATTTAACAGACTGACTACGCATGTAGAGCGCTTGCACAGCAGTCGGCGGGGTGTCCGTGTTACCCGCCAGACCTCCACTTCTCCCGCTATAAAGCCGTAGGCTCAGTTTGAATACCCTTTGCTGCTATCGGGTATGACTTCCTCCGGCGAGTGAGCAATATCGCTGGGCAATATCTGTTAATTTTGCCTGTTTTTTTCAGTGTGCGCTGAGACGGCATGAAGACGGCAACTCGCAGATTTCAAAGTTTCTTCAGTGAACTTGATCTTGTGGTCTAAGCAACACAGTTATCCAATAATGGAATGTAGACCGACAAGTTCTGTAGAAGTTTCCGGATCGTGAAGCGCAGGGGGTTGGACCTGCACTATTTTCGCATGGTGGAGCCAGCTCAAGTGTCTAGCCTATCTGCCAGCGCGATTGCTTGCTCGAGAGGTTTTGAATACTTTCCAGTTCTGTCTTTTAGCAGTCAGGAACAGCTATAGTGTCT
The DNA here is from genome assembly GCA_037355805.1 of Ixodes ricinus. Taxonomy (NCBI): domain Eukaryota; kingdom Metazoa; phylum Arthropoda; class Arachnida; order Ixodida; family Ixodidae; genus Ixodes; species Ixodes ricinus. The sequence continues at coordinate 23,733 of JAZHYW010038075.1, read as the reverse complement.
GTCAACGTGTTCCTTGCTGTGTGAACGCTGACGCACCCTTCTGGTACAGACGACCAATGGCAGTGTATGCGCTAGTAGGTCCTGACAGGCAAACTATTGCCATTAGGAACTCGCCATAGCCGCGAGACACGATCAGCTCAAGCGGTAGTGCCTTTGCACTTCTCTCCGTAGCTGGCAATGGCGTCGAGAGCTGGGGAATACGCAGCCCAGTGAGTCTCTCAAACTGGATAACACCGTCGGTCATAAACCCATCTCGCTCCACAAAGGCTCTTGTTGGTGGCCATGCATTTTTCAGTACAATGTCTGCTTTGGTGACGCTAAAGAAGGAATGATCTCCTTCATAATCCCTGCTGCCCACGCTTGAACTCGATGACTCTGACAAGGACAAGTTGAGTGCGCGGGTTGTAGTGCTGTGCGACAGCGAATTGTGTTTTCGGGCACACCGCTTTCGATTTCGGGAAACGCACCAATACAGTTTTGACACCATGACGCTGCAGCCATCTGCTGCCACGCCAACGCATCTTTCGAGATCGAGTCCTAGACCTTCAACATTTTACAACCTGTTCCCGAGTAATTTTCCCCGTCAGAATAGGCTCGGTTACACTGACGCCGGTGAGCGTCGTTGTCACCGCGCCGGGTCAACGAATTGTACAAAGCTCGTACTCATGTTCTTGCGCACGTACCGCAGGATCTAGACTCAGCTGTGATGTGTGAGATAGCCGTCGCTTCATCGAATATTATGCCAGAAGCGCGTGATTCGTGTTCATGGATGAGGCAAGGACCCTTGCCTCAGACAGCACTTCGACTAGTTCATTCTGGGTTGTCTGCTGATGTATGTGGCTCGGGATGACGGGTTGGCAAGGGTGCTCTGCAGTCTAGCGTCCCCGCTGACACCTCGGAGCGCAGTATCTCGCAAATTGCCTTCAGACGTCAACGAGGCTCACTTGACTGCTCGAGAAGCGCTCATTGCCTCTGCGGTCCACGCAGGTATACCCTGGCGCCTCTAGAAAGATGATCGACTCTATGATTGCGCTCGCAGGTTTCGTTGTCGCATTTCGATGTATACGCTGACCAGATTTGATTTCACACATCTTTTCGCCGCTGACACACGCTGGTGGTGCTCTTCCACCGTATTGCTTCTTTGTGTACTTGCCAAGGCCATGTACAGGAAGGTCACCACTTACTCTAGCAATTTCTGCCAAGGACGAAGGGTCATGCACAGTTTTGAAGTGGAATAGTTTTTCTGTAGCCTCCCATTGCCACTCAATAGAACAAGGCGTACTTGCAGTACAGACCCTTGTGAGAGTCAGAGAGAACAAGCCACTTGAACTTGCTTAGATGCTATAGTGACCCATTGTAGACGCTTCTCGTCTTTGCCGCTCTTTCTGTGGACTGAGTATGGAAAACTATAGTTCTCCTAAAGACACTACTGTGTTTTCCAACAAATCCGCTATGTAGTCATCGACTTGTCTCCAACAAAGTTTCCTGGCGCTGAGCTGCTACTAATAAATATTTTGTCAGCAGGCGTCAATGCCACGTCCGCTACCGCTTTGATAAACCGGCATTCTACAGGCTCCAGAGGCAGAATTACAGGCAACATACACGGACTGGTAGCGATAGCGCATAAGGACGCCGCACTCAGGGACAAAGAAGCTGTTATTGCCTTCCTCGCCCAAGGGCAGTCAGGAAGTACCTGCCATTGATGCCGCTTGATAGGTGCCCTCACTGGAAACTTGGTGAGCTTTCTGGGAGCAGGACTCAAGAACTTATCGACATTTTAGAAGCTCGCCTTCTTCATTCTTCAGAGAAAGCTTTAAAGCTGCAATCAAAAGCCAGTAATATGGCTGCGCAAATACTTGGTGTGTAATCGCAGGCCGTAATCGCGAGCTCCTTGTTTTATACCATACGCGCAGACTACCTTTCGCTATGCACACCAAGGCACGCGCCTGTGCATTTTGACTGCATAGCCACAGAAAGCTGGGTATCCACAACGCAATGTCTCTGCTCGTGCGAAAATCACGCAATTGCAAGCTCAAAGCAGGTTTGCCGTGCACGCCACACGCCTGCTCAGAGCAAGTACCAGTCAGGGGACGCTTATGTTTTCGGGTTAAAATACTGTTGACGAAAGCAGCGTAAAAACAACGGGTGCCAGGCAAATTGGGTTGCTGTTCGCTGTATGCTTCACGTCCAGAGCGCAGCACATAAAATAAGCAACTCCAAACTCGTGTTTTCACGTGTTCCGATGCAAACGAGAGAACGTAGTTTTAATAATTGCTAAAGGGGAATATTTTGTGAAAGCATGTTGCAGTTCGGCAACTATAACTTTTGAACTTAGATAAAGACCTTAAACCAGTAAATGGATTCCAAATTATATTCACCGTATCATTGATATTTTCTGTATGAAAGGAAATACTTACTTGTTTCTGGGTAGTTAGCTCATTCGCTAGGTCGAGAGGACAGGTGCAGAGATTAAGGATAAGCAGAGTACGTAGTTGTCCGGTCAGCGTAATCTCAACTAAGCAAGGCCGATCACGACTGCAGCATGGATGTTTGGGAGTCGGTGTTCACTAAACGGGCACAGGTACTATTTAATTTATGCATAGTCGTACTTGAAAAGGGCTTGCTTTCTCTACAAGTCTATAGAAATTCAGTTGCAGTTGCAAACCAGTGCCCCCGCTTCGTCTCCGTTCGGGACATACAGACATATATTCGCCTCTGCAGAGCCGCCGGTGCTCTGCCAATCCACAGAAGCTACAACTCAAAAGTAAAGACAGCGCCTGTTGGAGACAAGGGTAGCGGCGCTTTTCCTAAGATATGTCTCGCTACCCTAAGTTGAAATGCATCGTGATAAAAATAAATGTTTCTGCGCCGGCTTGAGACCCGTAAGCAGCCCAGCCTTTAGAGTGATCGCATTTCCTCGCTTATCTTTCTTTATTACCTTTCCCGGGGCCATTTATAGTCGCACTGCGAGGCAGTATGAAGCCCATTAGAGGAAACATTCTCTCCCTTCTGGCGCTCGTCGGCTTTTTCTGTATTCGCGGCTGCGCGCTTGATCCTCAGTGAGGGATGTGGCGACCAGAGCTGCAGGCGGGGGGAGAGTTTGGTCAGTCTATGTGATTCGCTGCCGTGACGCTCTCCTCCCGAGCGAGCCACTGCACGTACAGAGCGAGAGGCATGAGCGCATGCGCTGGGAATTCCTGGCTGCTCCCAGCTGAGTGAGGCCGCCATCTTCATCATTCTCCCGCAGAATGTAATTGATCGCTATCTAAATCTCGATTATTTCCTTTTTATACTGCTGGCTCTGGCAGTGCAAGAAAAGGATATACTATTATTCCTCGGTGGGTTATGTAAAGCTACAAAACGTTGTTCTGACGTATACATAACCCTTATTCAGGCGTAAAGAAGTCGGCCCGCAGCAGACGACGCTGTAGCCCCGCAGTGTTTTTTTCCCATAGCTGGCGGCAGAAAAACGGGCGTGGCCGCCCCTCGCTCTCTTTCTCGCTTCTTCGCCGTTTATTTCGCTATTTTTTCTCCTTCTCTACCTTCGCTTTCACACCCACTCGGCCAAATTTCCATACGTACTATGCAGGGACGGAAGCGGCTTATGTGGAAGTTAAGGTCGGGGAAGTCCGAGCGCCTTCAGGGGTGCCTAGCCCACTCATCTGTACCGAGAGCATTTGCTTCCTCTTCCGTTGAGATAGTGCTGACGGTCACCTGGTTGTACAAGCTGAATTTCTGGAACGCCTCCTCCTGGTACGCCCCCTCCAGACTTCCTTGGCAATGAGCACACCAGGCCAATAAGATACCTTTAGTGAGCCTGTGCTACGGGCGACAGCATTCAAAGGTTAAAAAAGACATGCCAAAAGACAAGCCCAGAACAATGGGTTAGAACTATCAAAACGTAAAAAGTGATGAAAAAGGCGGCCGCGAGAGAGGAAGGATAATCCTATTGGGTATAGACCTTTTCTGTGTACTGCCCCAGCCACCTAATCGTAAGGACCGTATGGGCGAATAAACAATAATGCAACGTTTCAACCTGCAACAGTAAAAATAAAGGGAGGCAAACGAGAAAGTGTGACGGCTATTTATCTCCTAAATGCTCCTCTATTACGTACAAGTAAACAATGTTTTCGCCTATACCGAAGTGACGCGAATTCAAGATGGCGTACTGCAGTGTCTATAGGATCGTACCTTTGAGGAAGGCTGCTTATGCCTGTGTTTGGAGCTTTTCGTGGCACACATTTTTCGCAGACAACCTAAAGAGAGAGAGGGGAGACAGAGAGAAAGAGAGAGAGAGAAAGGGGACTAGATATGTTGAAGGTATTTTCCCCCGTGCTCGACGTGGTTGCCTTGTTTGGAAGTGTGCCGTAGTCGGTGACCCTGGTATTTGGTGTACCTCCACTGTCTTCCACTTCAAACTTCCTACGCCAAATTCTCCCTGAAGACGTATCAGACTTGATTTGAGATAGTTAAACCCCACTTTGAAGCGCTAGCAGGCTATCTACCCACCGCTGTTTTAATATTTTGTCCCTCGCCGACATGCTTACGTTTTTTCTTCGAAAGGACGAAGAACCCCGGGGGGTTGCCTGGGCAGCGTAGGGGGTGATCGCCCCCCCCTGATCCGCCACTGCATTAATTTTGCCCGCAGCTGATGTCCATACACGCGACATGAAGCGCCATTCAGAAATATCTGCGGACATCAGCGCACTAAAACCTACCGCTAATTTCAACCCCGCCGCTAACGTCTTCATCTTCCTAATAAAGAGAGAACTTCCGCCTTGTGCCAGAGGTACGTCATTTACCGCTGTAATGTCATTAACTTGTTTTAGCGGCCAGAGAAAGAAAAAGCGAGTATTTCATTTTTTTGTGTAGTTAATAAATAAAACTGAGACGGAACGATGCCTGTTCGCATTCAGTGAACGAAGGTTTAATGCAAAGTTATCTGCGCAAAATGTAATTTCATGAGTCGCCTAAGAAACCGAATTTTTCGTCGATAAGTGCTCATTGCTCCTTCAAACACCCAGTAGAGAACAGGAGTGGGACCTAAAACAGATCGCAGAGAAATGCCAGAGGAAGCCCTGTAGAATGAAGAGGTTATATTGTTAACCCGGACGATGTATTCTTTTTGTCAGAGAAGTTTTTAATCCAGCCAAGAAGTGAGCCACACACTCCATAGCGGAACGCCTTCGTCAAGAGAATAGTGTGGTTAATAATGTCGGTTGCCTTTGCCGAAGTCAAAGCAGAGAACATCCAAAGCTGACATTTATTACAAACGACCTGAGAAGGGGGTGGACATAAATGTTGCAAGATTTGTGGCAGTTGACCGGCCAGACAGTCGGGTGCTAGAGATGGCTGTGTTATAGCCTCGTCCTTACCAGAGTTTAATAAACAGCGATTTTTGTCCCATCGACACCACAAAGTTCGCGGTCGCCGATGTTGTCCCACTGCACCACTAAGACTCGCTGACACCGCCGACACGCGGCCGACAAATCCATCGCATTCCACGGACAAGTGCTTGTCTGTCGCTTGGACGAAGCGCACTGTTGTCCCACTGAGGTACGCGTTCCCGAGACAAACTCATCTCTCGCCCACGGCGTCATGTTCTCCTTTCCCACCCTTCTCCCGCTCTCCGAAGCCCGCCCGCCGCCGACCTTCAGGAGAAGCCTCGGCGGCTACTCCTCGCCCCGCGTAGTTCCGTCCTCGACAGCCAGTAGTGGTCATGGCGCTGCTGTTTCTGTTGCCGGACGGTCGCGGTTAAAGGAAATGGCGTGGCTGGTTTTGCCCGAAACCTTGCGCGCGAGGTGGTGCTTCAAGACGTAAATCTACGCCCTGCATCAGGATGGATACACCCATGTCTGGAGGACTGACCAGCAAGACCGCCACCCTAAATGGACAATTTAATGCCCGCTTCAGTTTCATGGCAAGCCATTCTGGCAAACGAGAGACTTGTCATTTGTTCAGATAATCGATGCCAGATATCCCCCATAAAACGCCTGCCTTCGATCATTCAGATATGAAGTTAAAACGTCCTCAACCGTGAAATTTCGTGAGCCAATCAGCAAAAACAAGCTAACGACTAAAAAAGTGAACGCATTCGGGGAATTTAGTTCAGAAAATAAAAGAAAAGCCCATTGTCACACTGTTTTCGGAAAGTCGCCAACGGCAACAAGGCAAGCGTGAGGGTTTAAACAAGAAATAGTAATCGTCTCCATTTCACCGGAATGGTCGGCTCGCTTTATGCCTAAAGAGCAAAACACGAAAACGCGTCGCCAGACTCAGCTTGTCTGTGTTAAGCAGTTTGTTGACAACCCAGTCCTACTCCAGAAACAAGTGTCCTTGTCCCCAGCTCTGCGTCGTGTTCGCTATGCAATGGCGGACCTGACAAAGCAGGCTGTCTGTCCGTGTCAGTTCGTCGCTCGTCGTGTAATGTCGCTTTGCCGTTTGTTGTTGTCTGTCGCCTTAGTGGACGCGGCTATTACGAAACTTAAAAAGACAAGTGATTGATGTATGACCATTTCAAAGAGCTAAAAATGAAGAAAGAAGAGAGAGATGTTCGTATACACATCAGCCTTATTTTCTGCGTTTACAAAAAAAAACCATACCAGCTATTTTCCATGTTTCTGGAAATATCCCTGATCTCAAGGAGTTATTAAATACAGCGTACAAAATGTATGAATATTTGATGATAAGATTTCATATTTCTGAGGGTGTTCTGGTCGTCCGCAGATAATCTGGCTCTCATTTTCTAATACATAACGCAGCACATCTTTCATCGATACGAATGCTACCTGTAGGTCAAAGGAATCTAGCCAAATGAGGCAACGTAGGAGATGTGAAGTCGGAGCTGTTTTTATAGACTGAACTAAGGTGAGCTGTAAACAACTTGGGTACACTACCTGCATCGCTTCCATGAAATTCCTGGAGCTATCTCCCATCTTAGGGTTCTTCCCAAGGCAAGGCCTAGCATACTCCAGAATCTCTTTGGATCTTTCACAGATCTGATTCTACAGACTACGTGAAATCTTCATTGCGTTAGCGAAATGTTGCAGTGTTTCCACCGCTTCTGGAATTCTGCTTCCTACTTTGAGACAGTTTTTTTTAAACCTCGTGCAGCAGTCTTTTTTGTTTAAGAGAGATTTTAGTTCCGAGTGAAAACCAGCAGGTGAAAGTAGAATTTTTTGATGTTCTCTAACCGGAATGCATATGTCCATATAGCCCCCAGAACAATTCTCGTGAGGCAAAAAAGTGACTTGCTCATTTACATCGATGGGCTCCAGAACAGATGTCTGTTGGAGCATCCTCGCGAAAGTGGTGGTATCTCACACGCAGCCATTTGCCGAGATAGTGTACTTCATTGTAACGAGGTGTGAGAAAAGTCATCTTTATAGATAGGAGGCTAGAACCGGTGAAATACGTGAGAACACTACATCAAGAGCAGGATGATAGTATATCTTCAGGGACCAATGGGGATTGACTCAACGATGGAAATCGCCTTCCATACTAGAAGAACATGGAATCTACAGGCATTCCTCCTGGCTGGGAAGAGCAGAATGAAAGTAGCTCCATAGAGGCAAAACTGACATGAAGCTCAAGGTAGATGACTGCATTTCTGCTTGCAACAAAAGTATCAGTCTCAACATTTAAATTTGTCCAGCGAATACCCGGAGCACTAAAGTCCCCCCATTATCAAAAGATTGCACCTCCATGCAACTCATTCACTGTATTTCAATGTTACAAGTCACCTGATGAGGTGTAGTTAGAGGAGGGAGATAAAATTAACAATCCGATTATTACACGCTCTTGCTTTGTGCACTCGATTTCAACCCATAGCCACCAGGAACCCCTCAAATCCTCACGTCTTTTGGGTTGTACCGCCTGTCAACCGCAATCATAACACCACTCCTGTGCCACCTGCGGAAAAAGGTCAAAGTCGCGACGTAAAAACATCAAAATCGGGTGGAAAGTTATCTTCAGGAGCTAATGGTGGGACTGCAACTAGTGTTACCCTCAAGCAGATAATAGTGTAGTTAAATGACGGTAACACGAGAAATGACGCAGTCGGCCTTCGTCCGTAAGGACCACAAACGTTTTAATTAAACTGCTCTAGTCTTACTCATCAGTGTTTTTTGGAGTGGCTCTGGCCATTTACTCATGACACTTGGAGCAAGTCATCGCGAAGAACACCTCTGAAGGGTTTGAATAGGCCCCAGTCAGCGCAACAGTTCGAGCCCTTGGGCGTGTGGACATTGACATTGGATGCGCCGTTCGCTCGTCATGTCCGTCATCCTGGGAGGCGGGCAGATCTTCGAGCATATATCGATTGAGTAAAGCTAGACGCACGAGCTGGTGCACGTCGACCGGAAGTCGCTATACGCACGACGTAAAACTCGTATAAAACGAATGGTTCGAACGAGTTTCCGAAGCAATAGCAGTCAGCTCAGTGGGAAGGTGTCTGCCTCATATTCAGCGGACCTCGGTTCGGTCTACAGTGTGGGATTACTTTTTTATTTTTAGAGCGCAGTTCTTGGGCGCCCGTTTTCAGCTTGAGCACTGTCGGTCTAACCGTAACGCGTCGGCGTAACGCGTCATTGTGACGCGCCTCAGCGTCGCCGTTAGCTGTAACCACGCGGTGCATCATGGGAATTGTCCCATAATGCACCACGGTGACACGCGCGTTGGATTATCGGATGTCTCCCATAATGCACCATGTGGGAGGGAGGAGGGAGAGAAGGGGGAGGGGGAAGGGAGGAGGAGTAGCAGAGAGGATGAGGAGGGAGGAGGGGTATACTCCTCCCCTCAGTACCTCTCCCTCCTCCTCAAGAGCTGCACTCTAATTCGGCATTACAGGGTGTTGTAAACGTCCTTCATTTTTTTCTCGAACATCTTGTTTGGTCAATATTCACGACATTTCTTTTTTTACGATTAACACTGAAAAACAGCAACAAAAAACAAGTGTTATCGATGAAATTACGTTGAACTAAAGGAGTATAGAACTCCTTTCCGGATGTGCAATGGAGTACAGCGGGCTTGGGTTGTCAGCTAGACGCCGCGACGCGGCGTGTATGTGGGGGGGGGGTGTGCGTGGGTTAGTAGATTCATAATTAGTAGCCGCACACTCGTCGCCACGAAGCGGCGTGAACGCAGGTTGTGGGGAACTCGCCCCTGTGACAGCACGCGCCGCTTGAAAAGGGTCACCCAAATGGCATGAGCTCTCCTCATTGTGCGTGATAGCTATTTCCGGTCAAGTGCACGAGCTAGTGCGTATAGCTTTCCTCATTATGATTTCTACCATGCCAGCCAGATTTGCGCGTAGAACCGAGAGGACGGGAGGCCCGCCTGACGCATTCCGATGCTAGAGATGCCGCGGATCTCCCAGCTCCAGTAGTCTGTCCTCTTCGGCAGCCCGAGGGGGCGAGGAATCTGCGCAGTCCGTGCTGTCAGCGACGGTGAAGTTGAAGGCCGGAGACCTCGACACCTGCCCGACGGGCAGAGTCAGGGGCCACGGCAGCCGGTTTCGAAGCAGCGCCGGCCGCCGCTTTCCTCAAGCCTGTGATATCTGCCGGCATGCTCTAGACATCATCGCACAGCGAGCAGACGAGCGCCACCTGTCGCTCGAGCCCATCCTCAGACTTGTGCCCGTTACTTGTAAAAAGTAATTAATTACTATTACAAATACTTACTAACAAAGTACCACGGATTACCGTTACAAATTACTTGCTCTAAAATGTAATCGATTAATTACTTCGTTACTTTACTCGATTGCTTTTCAATTACTTCAAGAAATACATGCGAAAACGCGATTTTTCACTTAGTATCCCTGTATGAGGTAATGTGATAAATGTATTAGCTATATGTAGACAAATATTACTAGCCGCGAATAAGCCCGTAGAAAGTCGTTTAAGTTTTGTGTTTAGTTTTTATTGCACATCAAGAGCAGTTGGAGTTCGAAGTTGAGGTCGTTCATCTGAGAAAGAGAGGAAAAATGAACGGTCCTGAATCTACGTGATTGCACTGCACGAGCGCGCGTGCTTGGGAGTGACACTGAAAGCTCGAAGCTCGCTTTTGTAGCTTCTGCTACGCTCACACTTAAAGTGGAAACGGAGTATGGTACGTTTTAGAAGATAAAGATATTTTACCGCATCGCACACCGATATTGCTCATGTCACAATGGTATGCTTGAAGCAGCATTATGCGCTACGATATCTGAAAATACAATTTGCGTAATTCCTCAGCAACTCGTCGTGGCTCCCTGAGCTCAAATAAATATCAATATCTTTATCAACTGTTTGAAGCGTACTTTATGCCATACGTCAGAGGATACACTAGGGCTGAAAACTTGGTGACTCTACTCAAAATCGTATTTTACAATTGCGCTAAAATATTGGGAAAAAAATTTAAATAGCAAAAGAATGTAACGAGTAACGTGTGTAATCCGCTACTAAAAAAATAATGACATTACGTTAAAAATTACATTTCTACAAAAGTAACGGATTAATTGCAAAATTACTCAAAAGTAATTAATTACAAGTAATCCCGTTACTTGTAACGGATTACTTCAAGTCTGCTCCCATCTCAGTCCTAAAGCGCTTGTTTTCTTTGTTCAGAGAGGGTACTTGGTTTCTGAGAAATGAGATTCCCTCCAAGGCGTTGAGGAGGCGGCTTTGAAGTAGTCATCCAGCTTGATTCATGGTCACAGCTTCAGATACGCCGTGTGCGCGCGAGCTATGAAAAGAAAGGGCAAGGGTTCCACTCCTCCGCAGGGCCACCAGCAGCAATCGCCGCGGTCTCACCACCGTTGGTGCCGTACTCCTAGGGCCTACCGTCGTGAGACCTACCATCTTGAGAGCTGTTGCGTTGGTTGCAGACGAAGAGTTCGCCCAGTTGACAGAAGCTAAGTTCCTCAAATGCCAGCGTTAAGCACCTCTCATAAACATGACGCTCGCACTTTGAGCAGCAAAATCGCGCGCTGGCTGCCGCAGAAAACTCTGGAAGTAAATACAGCATGCCTCGTTACTCGGCACCATCTTTGGAATAATAATGGGGCCTATAATAATAGAATTAATAATAATAAAAAAATAATTTAGAAAGGTAAGTGTAGCATAAGCGCAACGCAGGTTAGTCAGTCTTCAGGGCTTGTTTGACTATACCTTGACTACAGGAGTAAAGTAGGGAATTAGATGGCGAAAAAAAATGTTTTGAAGCAGTCTGTAAAACATGTCAAGTTAAAGTCCAAGATATCGAAGTTCGCCTCACACAACAATATAAATTCAGGAACTCGCAAAAAAAAAAAAAAAAGAAGATCCTTTATAGAACGGGTATTTCATCGCCATTGAAAACCATCAGTTTTTACACAGTCGTGACATCCATATACGGTATGGTCACTGAAGGACAGAACCACGCAAAAAGAACACACATCACAAAATATATCACATAAAATGATGCTAGGTACTGAAAAAAAAAAGAGAGAAACACAAGAAATAGGTAAAGAAAGCACTGATGTTACAAAGCTTAGTAAGTTATTGGCAGATCGCTTAACGCTTTTTAAGCTTCTTTTTTTATACACCAACTCATGTTTACGTAACAACCGGAGCTGCCCCTAGCGGATCGCCACTGGCACCCGCGCATGCGCGGTGGACGGTGGGCAAAGCCACCGTCGCCCATAAGCAAACCATTGAATGGCGTTGTTGGCGTAGTCGGTGGGGAGTCCCTTGCTCGTTTTCCGCGTTGAAATCGCTGATTCTCGTCACTCCAACAATGTCTGACAGCGTGTAGGCTTCAGCACAGTGCTGACGGCAAAACTTTGCGTGAATAATGTGACGTGCGGCGTATTTCATTTCCACGCGGACGCCGCAGAACGGGCGCGCTAAAGCCTGACTCCAACGGCGAGATTCTCGCCAAGCCATTTTCAGTCAGCGGCCGCCGCTTCGGGCTGCAAAAGAGTGGACCGCTGGCTGAGATGGTGGACGCCGATAGCGCTGAAAACCGCGTGGTGAAGTCGGGTACTGCGTCGGTGATGGCCACTGGTAACAATGATCAACATCTTCTTTGTATCTCACCGTGCACACTTGGCCTGCTTACCCCAACCAACCTCCAAGGCAGTTTTGAGGCCTGCACTTAGTCCTCTGTCGCAATTACCGGGTCAACGTCTGGTTTACAGGGCGCTCGCGTTTGAACGAGCTGACGACAAAAAGCAGACAGATGTTTGAAAGAGCAGACGACAGTTCGAACGCATGCGCAATAGAGATTCCGGCAGCAAGAAGCGCTCGCACGTCCCGCTGCCAACAAACCATTGGAATGTCACACGCAGCCGGCATCTGTGTGAGTCTGCATACTCTTTTAGCGTTGGAATTGTCGCATTCCGACGTCCTCATAGCAATGTCTTACCCCTTTAATCGCCTGAACTAAATTATGAAGGCTCGTTACGCCGCTAGAATTTTTGCGCAAACAATTTGACGTGCGGCAATCCATTCGCGATGAACGCCGCAGAATGGACGCCAAGACCATGATGAGATCCTTCTCAGCGGTTTACGGTGGCGGCGTCGCTCGTGCCATGCAAAAGTGTAGAAGGTATGCGGCGATGATCGGCGTCGACACTGAAAATCGGAAGCAGGAACAGACCAAGCGTAACAATGTCGGTGATGGCCACTGGTACCAATGGATCAACATCTTGTATCTCACTGTTTTCAACCGAGCCTACTTAAGACTTTTGCGGCCTGCATTTACTTCTTGTACAATCACCGGCGTCAAAAGCCTGGTCTGCAGGCAACTTTTTCTTTGAACGAGCTAGACGGTCGTAAAAAGCAGGACAAGTTTGAAAAAACAGACGAAAGTTCGAGCGATCAGGCGACCAGTGTAGAATTTGAAGGCGCGCTCGACCCGTGGGTGGTCCGGACAACCTGCTGCAGTTTTCTCTTGTTCATGTTGGAACAAAACAAATACATCTGGCGACCGCAGAGCGGCGCGACCGCACAAGCAATCGAAGTTCGAACAGCCGCCTGGTTTGCCCTTTTTCACGGCCATTATCCACGTTCTCGGCTGTGACGGAGGGGCGGTAGTGCCAGATGATGAAAATCCGAGCTCGAACCTTTTCCAGACTCTCATCTACGGTACAGCCCCCATCGCGGCATTTTGTGAGCAGGCAGGGTGCGGTTGTCTGGTTTCTTTCAAAAGAACACATGAGCGGCTGTCGCCAAGACGGCCACTTCTGCCCACCACCAGACCGGAGAGTCGCTCGACGCGCATACCACCATGCGACGAGGCAGTAGCGAGAGTTGAGTTCGTGTAGAAGAGAGTAAAGCCAGATAAATAAGCCAGGTGGTGGGAAACAATAAAAGCAAGTGAACATAGCAATGAATGCATGCTTTTCACAATGGGTACAACAATAATGTTTGGAGTGGGTCAGTCCAACACCACCTAGACCAGTAGCCCCTTCCCCTGGCAAATAGCGAGCGCTCGGCGCGCGCTCGCCGAGCGGATTCTTGTTTCCCTCGCGAGATGCGAGCAATCTCTCCGTGTGCCGCTTGTAGATCTGGAGCCGGTGGGGCGCTCGGCGAGCGGCTCCAACCGCTCCGTGGAAAAGTGGCGGAGCGCGTCGAGCGGTCCGGAGTAGTTCTCCGCGCAGCCTTTTTCGGAGGAGTACGATCTGTAGTCGTCTCTCGCATCGTTTCAGTTTCGTTATCGACATTCCCGCGGGGGAGTGAAGGAGTTTCGCGGCTTTTTGGTTTCGATTGCTGGGTGGGCTCTCTTTCTGTGCTTGCTTTCGTTCCCCTCGTCATGACCGACTCGCCCGAGCATACTGCGGCGATGACATCGTTGCAGTTAATTTCAGGAGGTCTAATAAAACGCAGTGACAGCGACGAAGATACCAGCTTAGCTCCAGCTCGAGTGACGACGAGGCAGCCGTTCTCGGCGAGGTGTTTGCCGAGTCGTTTGCCTGGCCAACGAAGAGGCCCAAGATATCGCGTTGCGTCGAAGGCGTTGTGCGCGCCTATTCGGATGAAGAACTAGGTATACGCCGTTTGTTCGTTTTGTGGTCTCTGTAATGTAATTGGAATAATTAGAAGACAACACGCCAAATACTCCGCAGATGGAAGTCGCCTTCGGAGATGCCGATCGCTTTACGACATACGTGTTTGGTATTGCTTAATAGCATCCTACGGCTCGTACAAGTACTTCTAGTTGTCTTTATCGGGCTTATATAACTGTAAGGAAAAATAAATTGTGTCTTAACGTCGTGGTCGTCGTTAGTCAAGTAGTAAACAATCAATTTTTTGTCAAAGTTCATCCTCAACACAGCTTGTCCCCTTGCAAAATCTATCGCCCAACTCACACGGAAAGCAAACGATGCGGGGATCACTATATACTTCCAGTGGATTCCATCACACGTGGGAATTCTAGGAAACGAGGAAGCAGACGGTCTTGCCTTGGCAGCACACAAAGATGCCTGCCCAACGATTGCTATCCATAAGTACAACTCCGCACGCGTCATAATCCACCAAGAATTAACAAAACAACACCCTGACGCAGAAACGGCAGCTGGTTATCCACCTTTCCCGATACAAAAGAAAAAATTCAACCGTAAACAAGAATCGCAGTTACACAGACTGAGAACGGGTTGCTCGAACACCAACGTCCGTTTGCACCTCCTCAGACGGTCAAACACAAAAGATTGCAGCTCATGCAATGAACCCGAAGACATCGACCATATATTTTGGACCTGCCCAGCGCTTGAGGATCAGAGAAAGACGCTACTAGAAACCCTCGGAAAACTTCACATCGACGCCAGCACAACACAAGAACTCCTATTCCCGAGAGGATCACGGGCCAAGCGGTCCACTGCACTCCAGGCGGTGCTTGACTTCGTGGATGAGGCAGCACAACACAAGAACTCCTATTCCCGAGAGGATCACGGGCCAAGCGGTCCACTGCACTCCAGGCGGTGCTTGACTTCGTGGATGAGGCAGGACTCTCTTCTCGACTTTGAAAAATAACAGCCTGATCAGCGCAAATCACGACATCGAGAACCCGCCCTGACTGTTTAATGCGCCCTGCCTAAGGGCCAATGTACAGTTTTTTCGTGTGTGTGTGTGTGTGTTTTTTTAACCTTTTCTACCTATATCTTTTCCCCTTTCCCTCTCCCTGTAGGACGAAAAGCTGACCCCGCTTACGGGAGACTAACCTTTCGTTCTACGCGTTTCCGTTTCCTTCCTTTTCACTATATTTATTTTCTTTATTACAAAATAAACAACAACAACAAAGCATAAAGTTCCGATCAGAACTTCATGCTTTCAGCAAGATAGCAATGGGAACCGCAACTGTTCAAAGCGAGAGCAGACGCTCTGGAAGCGGTGGCGCTGGGAGCGTTACGCTCGATTTGCTCCGCAGCGCGTGCCACTGGGACCGATCACGTGACCGATCGCTCACGGAGGCCGACCGCTCGACGCAGCGCCAGCGCAGCGGAAGCGCTCGGGCATTTGCCGTAGCGGAAGGGCTATAGGAGAAGGCTCTCCGCTGCTCCTCACCCGTCTCCTTGACGCCATCGTGACCTGTGCCCCAGAAATTTCAAACGTGGCCTCCGCGATCTGCTGCCGGCGGCGCGCCGTTGCTCCGGCCGTCCCAATCGGCCGGAGAGAGCGTAAGTTGAAAAGGGGCGTGGCCGCGTCTTTCGCCGCACCGCGGCGCGCGTAGCCTAAGGTCGCTTTCCCTGTCGCGGGCGGGCGTAGAGGACGAAAACTCGGCCGTTGCAGCCTGTGTGAGACGTTTAATGGAAAATTACTACCGCTCATCAATGGAGTAGATCGTAGTAGTTACAGGTGCCATTAATTCTTAGCCGTTTAAATTTTTTCGTGGACTGGGCCTGTTGTGAAGCATAAGTGAATTTATTGCACAGCAGTAATTTTTATTTTTGCGGTCACGCAGCGTTAAAAAGGATAAGGCGTCTTGTTTTATTTCTGGAAAACCTGTATTTGTTATTTTAGTATGTGAAAGTAGTTTTTATGTAAACAAACAGCGCAGTGCGCCTTGATTTTTTTTTGTACCAACGATATCAATTTTTTTGTGTGCATTCATTCAAGAGGAAAAGTAAGTGAAGTGTAGGCTTTCACAGCGCACAGGTGTCTTACAAACCGTTGTTCCAATCCAGTGTTGAATAGGACAAACTTCCTGCAATGCTTAAGGTTGAAGTTGCATGGCTGGAACTGGGTCAATTTTTTTTATTATGAGGTTTAACGCGTCGACGCTACACATGCGATGAGGCGCGCCGTAGTAGATGGCTCCGGATTAATTGTGACCAATGAACTCATACTTCTAGCGAACTTTAACACAGGACGAAGAAAGAAAAGACGAAACACACGCTAGACTTCAACTTGGTTATGCAAAAGGGAACAGGAAAACAGGCATATATGTACATGATTTGAAAAAAAAAACAATCAAACAAGCACATGATTCCGCTGAAATGAAACGGCGCAACGTTTACGCGCCGGCACAACGGTGGCGTAATTGTGACCACCTGGGCATGGGCGCCGGCAGGATTTTACCTTGAGGTGGCAAATCTATTGTTGCGCGAAGGAAGAGGGAGAGGACATGGGGTAAGGTGAAAGTTCTGGGTCGTTTGGGTGGGGAGGGAAGTGCCCCTTTGCACTCCCTCCACCCATGTGATTGGGGATTTTTAACGAGCGCCGAAATCTGGAACACACGGGCGCTTTCGCCTCCAGCAGAAAAGCGGCCGCGATTCGAACCTGCGTCCTTGAACTCAGCAGAATATTTTTCCCGCGGTTGCTAAAAACATTGGAGGCTAATGCACCGAAGCTACTGCTGGGCAAGAGGACAAACAAGGTCATTTCAGGATACGGGACACTTTATTTACAGCAACAAAAAAGGATGGTTTGCAGCATGTTTTTCTGCATTGCGCACTTCTGTACACGGAGCACATTGCAGAGTAGTGACTTACATACAAGTTTATACATGACACTTAATTTACAGAAACATCCCCAAAAATGAGGCACATAGTATGCACCTTGTTTTTTATGCGTTGCACAATTTCACACACGGAGCACTTTCCGGCACAGTGGCTTACATGCAAGCTTTTTCCGGTAAGCTGCCCTATCTGTCACAGCCACACCAACATTGGACAAGAGTGGCTTAATAAACTTGTCGAAGACCACTGACAGTGTGCTCGCACCATGCTCATCTCTTGCTGGGCATACAAAAAGGGGGCACCGTTCAAGGTGAGGCAAAATCAGTCCAGCCAGCTGCTGACGCACATTGCTCTTTTTTATGTGCGGCAGGGCAATGTCAACAGCCTTCTTAATGGTCACAAGTACCATGACAAATTCAGGCTTTGGGAAAGTTAGGCCACCCCTTGACTGCAGGCTAATTAGCCCCATTAGCACAGGACTGGATGCATCTGATTGATGAAGGGAAGGGCAGAAGCTACATGTTCTCCGCTCTTCGACTGCTCTCGCCACAAACCCGGCTATGTAAGCAATGCTAGCATTCACTATGGTTGGCGGTGGCCGCTGCACTGAAAAAGAAAATACCCACATATGAAACTAAACACCAGAATAAAGAGCATCCAGTGAGAGCATAAAAATTGTGTTTGGCAGTAAAGTAAACAGAGCAAACTTTAGACAGCCCATAAAAACAGATCTTGAGTGTAATGCAAATGCAGCACTAATTGTGAGCAAACTTTAGACAGCCCATATAAACAGATCTTGAGTGTAATGCAAATGCTGCACTAATTGTGTTTCTACCCAGCCCTCATCAACTTAAATTTTTGTGCATTGCTAACAATCAGCCTTTATAGCTTTCAGATAAAGCGAATGAACATGGTGTTTTTTTGTTTTATCTTGCATTTAATAACACTCCAATGAGCCTCTACTCATCTACTTACGAGGAAGCGCTTTCAGTGGCGTAAACAGCCCGTCGATTTCCATCACGAAATCTTGAGGTGCAGTGCAACTAAAAAAGATGTGCAAAAGATGTATTAGAGAAAAGGCTGCCGGCTGCAAAAGAACAACAACAGTCAGGCAAGCAAGCATTAGGTCTTGAAAAACATTTGATGTAGCATACCTGGCTAGGGCAACTTGAAATGTCTCAGTCGAAACATGTGTGGCTGCTTGTGCTGTTGCTTCAGCTGGAACATCCACTACAGGGGACGTCACGCTCATGGAAGCCCCATGTATGCTGCAAAACACATGTAAAATAGACGCAACCACTTGTGAGCAGCAGTCCTCTATACTCTTAAAACTAGTAGCTACACACAACGTCTGCTATCTCAGATGTGTGAGGCCATGAAAAATTAGAGGGGTCCTGTTATGAAGCAAAAGCAACCTGACCAACCATGAGCACTTGTTTTAAAGCATAAAGCACAGATCACGTATACCTACCTCAAGACAGCCTGCCCGTTCTCCACGTTTGAAGACTGGGATGGGCAGAGATTGCCAGTCCTCAAGATCCTCTCCAGGCTGAACGTCACGGCTCTCGCATCCAGGCAGTCATTGCCACCGGCCATTTGCCGTAGAGAACTGAAGAGGAGTTCCACAGGGTCGCTTGAGAGGTTCCTCGTTAAAACATAAAAGAAACCACTCTCGAGAAGGAATTTTACACACAAAACCGTAGATTTGCTTGTCAGCAAAAGAGCTTCGTAGGTCTCTGCACTTAGAAACTTCTTCCCACTCCTTTTGCAGGAATTGTCGAGAGCCTTGAGATAGTCTGGGAAGTCCTTTTCCAGCCACTGTAGGCGTTCATCAGTCGCGCAAAAGAAGTGCATCTGGTCAGGCTGTCTCATGTGCACATGTGCAGTTCGGTTGGCCACATTGTGAATGGCGAACCACTTTTGCATCATCTTCATAAACAGTATTGTCGCCCCTGCGTTTCTGAATTTATCTGCCTGAGGGTGGTGACTGGGGTATTCCTTCAAAAAGAAAGTGCCGAGATGACATCGTCTGAAAACAGCTGCACCGCCCTGCCGACGTGCATCTTCTCAAAGTTCGTTGGTTCTACGTGCTTCTGCGTGAGGAAGCGAACTGGTTTGACAACCTCGTTCTTTTGTAGGTCATACAGCTGCTTAACAAACTGTCCCGTTATTGGTTGGCTTCCGTCTGTCATCTCCCCCTCAAGCAAAAGGCTTCGCACATTTTTTATAATATGGCACTGGTCGAAGGACACAAATAAGCTTCTTTCTGGGTCACATGGATGAGTGACCACAGGCTTGAGTGAGCCGTTCCCCAGGTGACGCATCATTGTAACATTAATTTTGTGATTATCGGTGACAATCCGGATAACACAGAGACCACACTTTTCGACTTCAGAGATCACCTCTTTTGTAAGCTGGTACAAAAGCTTGCCACTTAGACGGTTCGTGAAGAAGAATGCCACAAGGTATCTTGTATGCTGTGGACAATCCTGTAGCAACAAAACATAGCACCTTGTTGGCAAGCATGATGTTGCTGATGTTCTCTGCTGCTGCACTGTTTTCTTTTGCAGTTTGCTGCCCGAAAAAGCAATCCATTTTACGGTCGTAGATGTATTTGGAGCTTATGGCCATCTCATCTACAATAATTGAGCAAAGCCGGGCTTGCTCTTTCAGGTTGCCCACCTCTTCCTTTAAACGTTCCTTCATTAGTGGGGTGATCCCACTTTCACCGTCCGACTTTCCGACATACCGAAGGAGGGTGTTTTTCGAAGGCAGTTTAAGCAGGCCTCGGTTGCGTATGTAACGGTACGCCTTCGGGGACAAGTAGTACAATAGTACACATTCCCGTACAAAGTCTGGGGACCACACGGGTCGTTGCCTTGTTGCATTGGTGATCTGCTCCACTAAGAAATCTTCTAGGCAGAACTGGGCCGTGCCAACCTTCTCCAAGCATTTTCTGATTGCCGAGTGGAGGGTGTTGTTCTCATAACCACTGAGCTTCTTTTTTATGCGGCTGTTTTCTCGCTGCAGTCTCCTTACAGTATCTGCTTTTCTAAACAACTGCACCCTCATTCTGTTGATTGCCCTGGCATCTGACTGCTTGCGTGGAAGGAGGTCATCACAAGTTTGTGCTGCACATTCAACTGAGTTAGTAGGCCGCTGCAGGTCACCTACTGCATCTTGTGCACTTGTTTTCGTACCTGTAGCCACCTGATCCTCCTTGGGGCCTAATACTGACACATGGCTTACAGAAGTCTGTGGCAGATGGCCTCCGTCGTGGCCTGCACCTTGAAAACTTGCCTCTGTGTTTACTTCAGGGACTGATGGCAACCAGCAATCAGAATTTGACTGGCCTGTGCTGGTTGCACTGTCACAGGCTGAACCAGTCACTTTGGCATGGAAACTTGATAAACTTGATGCCTTTTCTTTGTGTGAAGGGAAGTCCTGTACCACTCGCTCCAATTTACGCCTTTTTTGTGGCTTAAGACCAAAGAAATCCAATAGAGAAGGCACATCGTGTCAACACTAATCTGAACATCTGCGCATTTCCAAACATACACGGTAACACACCATCCTTCTGTTTGTATATGTCATGCTCAAAGCGGTATAGTACTGCTTTGAGCAGATCATACATATGCCATTTATTTCTATACACGAACCATCACTTACGTTTTTTGCGTCTTGCACCGGTTCCTGGCGGGTCAGCTTCAAGTAAAGGCTTCAGGTCTTTTTTGTAGCCCCCTTGGTCTCCTCTTAGAGCAAGTTCCACAACCGTATCGAACGCCGCCTCGACCCCTTCATTCCCATCTTTCTTGAGAAGTTGCTTGAAATCCTCAAGGGTCTGAAACATTATGAGCGTTTTAATAAAACACATGCATTTGTAAGAACATTGAAATTCTTAATGTTTTCTTTCACATCATTATTAAATGTCTTTTATTAGACTACTAACGCATTTGAAGCATTCTGTCACGTCGTACAACTACTGTAGAATCCTTTACTTCGTGCCCTTAATTTTTTACAAATCTGATGACAGACATAATCATGACCACTAACCTATGTGTATAAAAGTTGTAATTTGAAAATTAGACTGAAGACATGCATGTACCTTCAAATTACGCAAATTATTAGCTTCGTGAATATTTCGGCAATATGGAACTTGCGAACGTTAAAGGTTGCACTGTATTGCTAAAGTAGATTGCTAGTAGATATGTGCAGCTCCGACATGTAAAAATGAACTGAAAAAATGGTCAACCTGGGTTCAGGCTAGTTACTTTCGGTAATATTAAAGGCAGAAACGTCATAACTAAAATGGTGTGCGACTGAACAAATTATGCAAAACATTAATTCTGAGAAGTAATTTCGTTGTATGTCAGCAACCGTTAAGCGACAACTTGTGCCTACATTAACCCAAAAGAAATTTGCTGAAGCACTCTCTGCCCCTGATTTAAAGTTTTCACAAATGTGTTATGAACAAAAAGATAGGACGCAAACTCGCTGGTGATGGTTGAACATAATTTAGGAAAAAACTGAGAGACTCAGGAAAAAGAAGGACGACACAACACACAGCCTTTGAGTATTGTCGTCCTTTTTTCAGTCTTGGAGTTAAAATTTATATTATGCTATGTATGTTAAATTGTTTCAGTGAAAAAAAAAGTCTATTGTTTTCGGAGAACACGTTCGTAAAATTACAGCTTCTTACAAAAAAGAGCAGCTCTGTCTAAGCTGGTTCTTCTAAGTAAAGCCCTTCTACAAATTGCGTACAAAAGAAACTACTCACCCATTCAATGTCCCTGAGATATGGATACTTGTCTATAGCTTCAGCAATTGATAACTTGCACAAGTCTTTGACCCTTGCGGAATGCGTCAACTCAGGCCTGCAGCACATTTGCTGTCTGTCGGGGTTCGGTTTGGTCCACTACGTGACTAACCAGGCCTCATGCTGTGTGAGACTGTATTCGTCTTCTCCGCTGGGAGCCAAGCCTTGGGACTGCATATGGATTAAACAAGGACGATTATTGTAATTTTATTAAAAAAACACATGTGTGTTACACTGAGCTCTGAATCACCAACCAGTGTTGTGCCAACTTTGCCCCGCTGTAACTCCATTGATGCGGTGTCGACAGCCGCCCTTGGTTGTTTCCCACTGCTGCCGAACTTTAGTCGGTTTGCGCACACACGTTCAGTCTCCAGCTTCCGTCTCTCATTTTTGAACTTTTGGCGGATGAGCATGACCCATGAATCCTGGAGTATTGAGATTTATTTATTTATTTATTCAAAATATCTGAAAGGCCTGTCCGGCATTAAATCATCCATACACTTTTCAATCCAGGTAATGCTGTAATAAAAAAAATTAAAAACTCAGAAAGTGCCAAATAACAAATGATTTTTTATTCCCATTGTGAAGTTTACTTTCATTGACATTGACAATAACCCAGTGCAGCAGCTATGACATTTTCTTCTGAATTTTTTTTAATTCCAATAACATTTGCATATAATAAATAATAAAAAAATTCGCATAAAACAGTCAACACACTAAATGAAATTGCAAGACCTCATGCTCGTTAGTCAGCCATTTGAGCTTTGAAACAATCCTAAAAGCCACATTTACAGCAGATAGACTCGGTCCATAGCAAAAAGAAAAAGAGGCAAGATCAGCTATATTCAATGCAAAACACCTTGAACAATGTTTACTATTCGGTCTTTGTAAGAAATGCATTCTTTTACTTGGGTTAGTGCTCTAAACTGGTCTAGATCTTCTAATTAATACTTTATATCTTCATAGCAACCACAGTAGCAAAAGCAAGGCCCAGGTACTTGTTTGATTTTTTTATATGTTTGCCAATTATGTAACATGATAAAAGCTGAAAACACGAGACTGGAGCATAACCACGACTCCACGAAAAAATTACGAAGTATGTAGAGTTCGCCATACCTACTGCAAGACAACATTTGCCCCGCACATCAAATCAAGAAACACCGTGCCGAGAAACACATATCATACCAAGAAACACATGTCAAGAAACACAAAATCTTATGTTCAAAATAAAATTATAGAAATTATATGGCTTGAAGCGAAGGGTTAATAATTGGGCTATCAGTAATTCATGACAGCAAATTCAGCGCAAAAGACGAGGTCAAGAGAGGGACACAAACACTTTGCCGTGTTTCTGTCACACTCTTGTCCTCGCTTTTGCGCCGAATTTGTTGTCAAGCGAAGACAACTTAAGAACTGGTGCTGAGAACATTAATTAAATCGGTAAACAGCGACGACGGGAAAGCGATACACAGATTCGGATGAATGCTTAAACTTATGACGCCGAAAAAAAAAAAAAAAGAAACCTCCGCTTCAGCTTCTCACCGATGAAGCAATCATGTTTCCAGACTGTTCAGTTTCGACAGTTCGCGAGAAAAGAGGCGCCGGCGTGAAAGCGAAAAAGAAATCAGGAGCACTTTCGTCACTCCAAGGCAGTTTTAGCGGTTATGGCTCGAAAGAGAAAGCCGAAGCCAGCCAGCCGGTCATAACACTCGCTACCACCACATTTAAGCGTTAAGCAAGTAGAATACTGTGTAAGCGGTATCAATAGTCACTTACTGGACTCCTGAACACATAAAGAATGTTCTACAAGCATGCTGCAGAAATATTCTCACCTTTAATTTCGTCCACACGTGGGAGTGTCTCCGGTCGCAGTTCCGGCGGTTCCAGCAGTAACCGAAAGCAGCCATCTTTAATAAGAACGGGGATTGGCTACGACTTACGCCTGCCCTTTCTAAAAAGATTTGCTGTAGTTTCGGTTTCGGTATCTTGGGGGGGGGGTTCG
>JAZHYW010038072.1:0-11293 GCA_037355805.1 Ixodes ricinus | reverse complement strand
CATGACACTTCGTTCCAGTTACGTATTGCTCACGAGACGTGAGATGAGTCTACGCAGTGCACAAAAATACATTTAAAAACGAGCCCTATACACCTTGCCTAAACTCCCAAAACGCCGATCGTCGGTATATATTTCTTTCTTGCCCGAGAGAACACGTTCGATGGCATGCACGACGCTCCAATGGCCATACAGTATAGATGCAAAATGGCGTCCCCCCTTTCTGCAACTGAGACCTCGTGGCCACTATACAGCTCGATAGCGATCGCTCTTCTCATTGGCTGAACTGGTTATGGCCGCGTCGACTGCATCGCGGTGCACTACGCACCCAGCCGCGTCTAAAGGCTCTCTATACGGACGTACGATCGCGACATCAATTTTTAAGAGCACGATCTCGTTCTTTTTTTTTATTATATTTTTATTTTCGCATTTCCACACGATGGACCGCAAACGACGTTACGTACCATTTAATCCCGTGTCGCGTGAGTGTCAGGCGACCTTCAGGAGAAGGGCGCAGTTTCGCGCGGGGCGATTGGTCACGTGATAAGCTCGCAACGCCGGATTGGCTGGGATGACCCGTAGCGTCCGTGGCGGTCCATCGTAAGGTGAAACGGAGTCTTGAGTAGCGGGGCGTCAGTCGAGTTATCGGAGCGGCACCGCGTCTTTGCATACACTTCAAACCGCGCCGACAACGACCCAGCACTAGTCTGGGGCCACGCATACCCGAGCAATAATTCCAATTTTTTTGTTTCGAAAGCATTTACGTAGTAGTAATTAAACGAGAGAACAAAACAAAGCCGGTATCGATTACAGTGCAGATTTCCACGTGTCGGGGTGCCATATAGCTGGTCGTAAGGACCTCGAGTCGCCGCTGAAATGGCGTCATTAAAAGCGTCGCGGTACCATAAACGACCCGTGGACCACGGTCGTTAAAGCGGGATACGCCGCGAAGACCGATTTCTTTTCTCTGGCCAGTTTTATCGGGCGATTCGGGCCCTTCTTTTTTTGAAGAACGGCCAGGAAGGTTCCGCTGCACTGGGCGCGTGAGGCGAACGCTCGTAAAACACGAATGCCCGCGCCGCTGTCGCCCCTATAGCTTCCACGTGCACGGCGGCACGAGGGAAGGCCCCGCGCGTTGCTTCGAGTGTCTCCTGGCATCCTGGCAGTCTCGACGACGGATCCGACGAGAGTGCCGCGTCGCAGATTTGGAGCGCGAGGATCTGGTAGCACAGAGCATCAAAGAGCCCATTCTCTTCGGAGAAGAACCTGGACGTCAGCGCACAGCTTTTGCAGCGGCGAGGACCCGAAACACATCTGTTCGCTCGGGACAAGTGCGTTTCGGCGTCTCGCCGCAGCGGGGCGCCAGTCACGTGGCTCTCCTTTCATCCGTTGTCTGCCGCTCCACCTTTTCCAGTTTCGGCGGCCGCTTCTCGTGGCGATCTGCCAGGCTTTGTCAGTAGATATAGAGGAGGCTATGCTCCTGGGATCCAACGGACTTTTGCGGCTCTCACGAGCTCCGTCATCTCTCGATAAATGTCACGTCACGCCGCCATTAATACGCCGTACAAAGGACAGTCTGGAGCAGACACTTCCCGAGGCGTGTTTCTCTCTCGTATGATGGTCACATTGGTCACGCATAAACTGTCACGTTCTAAGCAGGGCCGGCCTTACACCATCGAGCGCCCCGGGCAAACTCCGGCCGTGGCCGCCCTCACACCCCTTTTGATACGCCCTATCTACTATAGTACGACAGCGCGTTGTTAGCAAACTTGAGCAGAGGGGGCGCAGCGGGGCCCCCCTACACTGATGGCGCCCTGTGCGACCGCCCAGGTAGCCACCCCTAAAGGCCGATACCGGTTCGAAGCATAGGCATGTACGATAGGCACGTTCGAAGCACGCCTGCTTCATACATACTTTCAACGTGTGTACAGACAGTTTATACGTGATCGATCTGACGGGGCCGTCGTATGAGGAATGCCTCAGGCACCGCCTGCGGACTGTCTTTTGTAGGATGCATAAAGCGATCTGACCGAGGCCAACCTCAATGGCCGAGGAGTGCTCGAGACACCCGGGGCGTCTGCTTTTCCGCGGGGCACTCGAGGGAGCCAATCATCTACGGAGATAGCTCGGCCAGTGACGGGGGTCAAAATATGCCCCGAAACGACAACGCGTGGAATGTCACGATAGGTATCACGCACTTAAAAATACTCTCTGCGCTGTGGCACTGGCCATTGTGAAATGCCATGTTCAATGTCCCAAAGCAAAGTTGTTGTTGTTGTTGTTGTTTTGGGGGGAGGGGGTCTAGATCATGTTCAGCCTCGTCTTTTGCCAAGCTCCCTCCATAGATTGCTGCGATTGGCTGTCCTAGGTGCTTCGCGGGAAAGTAGATTCTCCAGATTTCTGAGCGCAGATCCACTGGTGTTTCCATCGATCGTTGCAATCCCTTTGCCTAGATTCTCGCTGTTTTTCTTCTTCTTTATGCTAAGCCATTTTAAAGCCGATCTCTCGTCATCATCATCATCAACATCCGAGCAACTGAGCGACATCGAGGATATCCGCATTGCCTTTTTTGAAGGCGGTTCGGCGGCGACCTTAGCCCCGTGGTACTGCTGTCGGAAAGCTTACGCGGGTGGTGCGCAAAGACGCAGATTAACCCAGATGCTGTTCGACGCTTTGCCCCGTTTCATTGGCTTAGATTTTATAGTAGCCTCGATGGGTTATGCCCGGATTTACATTTTACGTTTCACCGGCGGTGATTTACGGTGCACGTAAACGGTCAGTGCGGGACTCCGGTGTACGTTTCCTCGCAGATTCGTGCATTTGATTCGGGCATTCGACGAAATGGTTTTGCCTATGTTTGTAACTCATCCTGTGAGAGGTCGACACGAAGGTCCATCGAAAGATTGGCTCAGAATTCAACGCGCATTGGTGGAGAGTGAACGCAAGATGCAAGACAGTGCACTCGGATTGGCCACAACTGGAATTGCGTAGTCATATCCACAAGCGGATGGTGTCCTTCCTCGCTTGGTTGCCTTCTGTTCCCGTGATCAGCGAGGACCAAACCTTGCCCTGTCAGTGGCTAGACACCAGACTTGCACGTAACTTAAATACTCGACTAAAATAATAATATTGTTTTATGTATGTTTATCCGGGAGTTAGGTAGTCAGCCCCAATGGCCGTCTGGTGTCTCAGCTGTATGATGAGTCATTTAGCCAGTGTAGTACAACCGCTGGCCACACGCCGGTACGATGCTCATCCAGGTCGAAACGGGCCGGGGTGGGGATTGAACCCAGGATCCCTGGGTTCTACAGCGCGAGCTTTCGCTCATCGTGTTCTGAGGTGGTGTATGCCATGGAGTGCGATGGCCCAGTCGGCCACCGATTCCCCGGCACTCTACTCAGGTTACTCTATTTTAAGTGACTTCGGTCAAGATCGAACCAAAGTAAAGCGATATCGATATCCATCACGAGCACTGCCAAAATGCTAAACTAATGGGAAACCGCAATCCACCTAAGTCATTCACACTGGAAGCATCCGCGTCCATAGCGGTTGCGAACGCGGTTGTATAAAGATCCAGTACAATTTCACGCCTGTGATGACAGCCATGCGCGTGAAATTGTACTGGATCTTTATACAACCACGTTCGCAACCGCTTTGCAAACCGCAGATCCACTTCCGGGAATGAGCGGTAAACCGATATTAAAAATGTAAGCAGTGATAGGAGTGCCGGTGAGCTGGTAATTAATCGACATCTTGTAAACTCTGAGATGGGGAACGGTTTACAAGATGTCGATTAAAAATGCTACCACCAGCTTCTCAGCGGGCATTCAGAGGGTTGGCTGTTTGTCAAGCGAAATTGTGCCCTGATGTCACCTTCGTTTTCAAGGGGTTTGTTGTTCGTATCGCCACTTTCTTTGCCGTGTATTTCTGCTTCGGACGGTTTCTACTTGTTACGTTATGTTTTAGAGGCTTTAGTTTATAAGGTCTCTTCGGCAATCGCACATGGAGGTTATTGACGACTTGATCGCTCAAGCGCGTCGTGGTGCCGAAGGTGGCATTCACTGGCAGTCATTAGCGGCGAGATGTTTCGGTGCCGCCCTCGTTCGGTTACCTTTCGTGACGTCATTACCTCGTGAACAACGAGCTCGATGGTGTTTGTAATGAGCATTCTAGAAGCCTGAAATCATAGCGGTCTCAAAACTTCCAACACCGTCAAAATTGAAGTTCTTACATTCCTCTTATTTCCGTCGATGAGACATCCTTTGCTGACGTCATTTTCAATCTGTGTTGTCACGTGACACGACCCACCGGAGTAACTCGGATTCATTTGGGTAAGATTTGGAACACAGCCATAGTTCAGTCTGTTTCTGCTCAGCGCGATCTTACGATCAGCTTCCACAACGCTTCTGCAACGTGCATTGCACATCACCAAAATTGTAGTTATTCTCAGAAGATAAGGGAGGGCTAGTCCGTATTAGCGGCGAGATGTTTCGGTTGGCGCCCTCGTATGGTTACCTTTCGTGACGTCATTACCTTGCGAACAACAAGTTCGATGGTGTTTGTGATGAGCATGGCGGAAGCTTGAAATCATTGCGTTCTTGAACAAACACTGTCAACACCGTCAAAATTGAAGTTCTTACATTCCTCTTATTTCCGTCTATGAGAACTCCTTTGCTGACGTCATAGTCAGCATTCGGCCAATCGTGGGAGGCCGACCGCCGCGACGCTTTCGATCGCGCACGTCGGTAATAGCCTGCGTTCATCGTGGCAAACTCGCTTTTCGGTCGGCAACTTTATGAGTGTGTAAAGGCCCCTACGCACAGTTCCGTTAGGGAGCGTTTGAGTGCGTTGCGGTTGCGAGAAACCAGTCCATCCCTGCTTCTTATGTCGCGTGCCAAGCTTCATACGAAGCACAGATGTGCCGGTGAATCGCTTTCGTTTCTCGACGCAACGCAGTCAAACGCACTCAAACGCGCTCAAACGCAACTGTGCGTAAAAGCACGGTATCTTGCCTGACTGATCGGAACTGCTCTTGCGTACGAGGCCAGACGGGTACCGCTATACGAACTTTGCGTCACACGATGGACATGTAGCTGATCACAGGGGTTGCCATCCTGCTCGAGCCGGTAGTTTCGGTTTCGCCGTAGAACCCCGAAACAAAACATTGAGATAGGTAGGACATCTACAAAACTACACAATAAAAAAGGGAAACTCGTAATTCAGAATCACTTTCTTCACTAAAAGCCGCCGTAGCCCTAAATTTGAGAAAATGAACCGAAGTCACCCTTTAAACACTTTTGAAGTAACTTGGTATCTTAAAATACTTTCAGAAGTCAGTATTAGTACTTTTACCTAAATACGTTTTGAAAGTAACTTATACTCACTTTATGAGTTACTCCGTTTAGGGTAACCACCCGTCCCGCGACTCGCGGAACTGTCCCGCATTGAGGGCTCGTGTCCCGCGTCCCGCAAGGAATTCCCAAATCTTCAAAATGTCCCGGATTTCATACTGTCGTAAAATTCACCCTGCAACTCATGGTGCTGTCGAACAACGGGGCACGGGGAAGCGAGGAGGTCGCTGGCAATCGTGTGAATCGCAATGGTACGCCATTGGCTATCCAAGAATTGCGGGAAGCGACCGTCGTTCTTGCAGGAGAACCGACCCGCGCATGCTCCGTTGTGCCTCTACCCTTGGTGACAAAATATTGTAAGAAAAATTGCTATCCAAAAGTTTAAATATGAAATATTGTAATTATTTTCAAATCGGTATGTCAATGCGAAAGGGTTGCTGTGGGTATGTTTTTGGTGAAGAGGCAAAAAGCCTGCAACTTACAACGGTCGAAGAAGAACATAATTTTAAAAATTTTGTGTAGGACCATGTTGATAAATGTAACCGTTGACAGGAAACAATACCCGGCAAAAGATTTAGTGTTCCTTCATTTCATTTGATGCATGGAGTTCTGCTGCAGTTCATTTTTAGGCTTTCAATTTCGACACATTTTTAACATATTTGGCATAAACAATATATCACTGGGAGTGAAAATCATTTTAGCCTAATTGTTGCAATACAATTTGTAGGTGTATAAACAGCACATGATATTAAATGTGTTAACAGAGCCTCGGTTCAAGTGCGTGCTTATAAATCCTCTGATTGGACGTCGGTGAACTCGTGAAGCACAAAGTTGGAGCCGAAAGTTCGCGGAGCGTGCCGATTGGACGTCGGCGAAAAAGAGCGCGAAGTCATCGTCGTGATAGGCCAATCGGTGCGCTCTGTCAACTTCGGCCCCAACTTTGTGTTTCTCCAAGCTCTCTCGGTGCTCGAATTCCAGTGAGAATGTGAAACACAAAGTCGCAGCGAGCTTCATCGGAGCGCGCGCGAGCAACACCGTGGGGCCAGGCGATTGAACGGCTGCACTGATGACGTCGCTCCCGCGTGTCCCTACATCCCTACGCCGCGTTAGAATTAATAATACGTAGATTGTCCCTAGGCGGGCTGTAAATGCTCTGAACTTTCTCGTCGGAAGATCGTTGTTTGTGGAAGTTATTGGTGACGACAAAGTGACGTTTCACAACTTTGCGAAAGTGTTATTTGAGGCCAAAATCTTTGCTTCGGAATCGAGGCGAAGATTGAACTTTGTGCTATTGTGGAGCCGTGCGCGGTGTACGCGGCTTTAGAGCTCATCTTCCCGAACTGTCAACAATGCTACCGGGGTCACCCAAGCGCCATGTGTGGACTGACGTCGGTAGTGTGTGAGAGAAGAGGGGGCGACGAGGGATGGAGAGGGAAAACCTAAGGAAGGGAAATAAAAAAGGTGCGACCAACACACACACACAAACATACACACACACAAATGGGAGTCAGGAAGGTCCGTAGAAATTGTTTGGGAGAGAGGAAGAGAGAGCGAGAGAGAGAGGGGTGATGGTAGTGAAGAGGGGGGATATCCCTTCCCCCGAATTTTTAGAACGCAGCTCTCAAGCGCCCGTTTCGGGCTTGAGCGGCGTCGCCGTCGGCGGCGGCGCCGCCGTCTTCACAACTGCGCGTGTTGCATTATGGGACATTTCCCCGCTAAATTTAGCGGGGAAATTGACGCCACGTGACCTCAACACCAATTCAGTTTCCCCGCTAAATGGGAGGGGAGCAGGAGAGGAGAAGGGAGGGTACGGAGGAAGGTGGAAGGGCATACCCTCCCCTCCTCCTCCTCAAGAGCTGCGCTCTAGTTCGACGTTACAGAGAACTGCAAACGTATTTCATTTTTTAAATATCTCTCTGAAATGCTATGGTCAGGGGCAGGGGCGATACCCATCCCCCTCCCCCCCCCCCCCTTACACCTTCATGCCCCTTGCCTCCTCTTTCGACGCCATTTGGGGGAGGGGGAATGACCACCTCCCCGTCCTCCTTTTTGGACGACCCTGCTAGAGGCGTTCCAACTGATCGATGACGAGGAACAGCACAGCGTACAATTTTTGAAATAATGGTTCTAGAGATTCTGGAATTAAAACGGTTTGCGTTCCACGAACTCACAAGCGGCCATAACAGACTTCCAAGCGAGAGGCTCGTGCCAGGGCTCGTTGTATGCAGGCGCGTTCAGTGACATTCTTTTATAGTTCATACCTTTGACGTCAGGGTCAGGATTATCAGTTGTGAACGACAAATTTGATGGTGCCTGTTCAAGTCGACGGTGACAAGTTTGGTTGTGTACGATGAAAGCTTGGTGTCTTCGCGTTCTCGAAACATCACCGTCAATATTGACAACCTGACATGACTCTTATTTCCGTTAAAGAACGCATAATTAATCCCAGTTTGGCTAATCTTTGAAAATCTACCATAAAATTATTTTCTTCCGCCGATGGGGAGACAACTGCCCGGAAGCGAAATCCGTCCGAAAGTGGACAATGCTACTCGGCTGGCTGTGACTTAGCCACTTTGAGCCGAAATAAATAAAAATAACAACAGGGACTCTTTTTAGTAAAGGCCGCTTTATCGGCGGAAATAAGAACAATATCAGACTATCAACTTCGACGGTGTTGATTTTAGAATGCAATTACCCAAGCCTCCATCATAGAGACAATCAAACATGTCGGTCGCAGCCACGGTGGTCGCAGCTTATAATCTTTCTCGTGACGTCACACGTATGAACCACGGCTGTCTCCGCGCGCTCTCTCGTGCTGCTCTTGTTCGGAGCCTAGGGAGTGATAGGGATTTTTCGCCCCTTCAATGAGAAACGTCACGAAGATACACGGATCTGCGGGTTTGTGATGAAAAGAAAACTTCGCGGCAATCTTTCGGCTCCTCCCCCCACTATGTCATAACACAAAGAAAGTTGTATTTGACGAGTTTAGAGGCCCTGGTGTGACCGCAGATCCTTGTCAGTATGTGTGCAGAGTGTCTTTTCAAGGGTATTGAACCGAACCCGAACCGTGAACCGAAAACCGAAAAAAAAACGTTATTTTCGCAAAAACCGGAGTTGAACCGGAACGAAATAATTTTTTTCGTTCCGGAGCGGAACCGCTATATTTTCCATGCGGTTTTCGGTTCATACGCGAAGTCAGGTCACGTAAAAAGTGCGTGGCGAAAAACTCATTAACCTAAATAATAAACCAAAAAATGCAACAACAAAATATTATTTTCGCGCAAATCGGAGTTGAACCGGACCGAAATAATTCTTTTTTCGTTCCTGGGCAATACTGATAAATTATTTTTGCGGTGTGTCTTTCATGTGGGAAGTCGAAGAACGTGAAAAATAGGTAGCGGAAAACTCTTTAACGTTCCATTATCAAGCTTTTACATAACGGTCGTCTTCATAATTTATAAAGTTTGTCTCGAGAACTCAAACGAAATGAGCACAATAACTATAAATTCTCCGGAATTTCTGGTTTTACGTATTTTCTTTTAACAAATGCCCCCATTCGTCCCAACCTTTTCTTGGGGACCGGGAATGGTTCATCAGAGAAAATTTATCATTAGACCATACCCAATTCGTACATCAGCAAAAGTGACCAATTAATGGGCCTGCTTGGCGGCAAAACGGTGACCTGGGTTAATTGGTTTTTCATCTCAAATTAAACGTACAAAAACAAGGACAAAGAGAGGTATAGACAACACGCCTAGTGTTGTCTATACCTCTCTTTGTTCTTTCTTTTTTTGCGTTCAGTTCGAGATTTGTTTGGTGTTTTTTGTCTTTCAATTGTGTCGTGTTGTGTGCAATTTTCTTTAAACGCCTTGATTTCATTGTAGCAGTGATAAGATAATAAAAACTATACAAAGGCCGATGGATATTTTAGAACCTGCACTAGTTGCCATACTGTGGCGCATCTAATCTGCTTTTAAAATAACTCAGCGGATTTAATAATCTGACAGAAATTAAAGTCTAGCACCGGGAAGGGAAGCGGGGATTCAATTAACAGTTACAGCTACAGAAAACATCAAAAGAGCTTCGATCTCCGGTAGCAGAAACAGCGAGGACCAAAACGTTTTCTCCTCGGGAACACAAACTTTAAGACTCACAGCTCCTCTGAGCATTGCTTCCTTTCCACCCCCTAAGTGCGTTCTCGTGTTTTGTTTCTTTAAACCAACGGCGGGAGGCCGTTGCGCCTCGCGAGTTGCCGCTACTCTGTCCAGACTCTCTGGGGCGTTCAGAGACACGACAACTCTCGTTGCTTATGCTCAGCTTCAACCTTAGATGGAGAGCGGCCAATCCTACGAGCCATCCTCAAAATTCAGCGCTCTGATCGTACAAAGAGACCTCACGTTCCGCACGTCGCTGCTCAACCGGGAATATAAGCTGGATATGCTAGGCGAGCTGCTAGCGTTCGCTGCAGTCCACCTTAGCGTGAAACTCTGTGCCGGTGTTTTTTCTTACTTTTCTGCGAGGCCCTCGGCTCGGCGGTTCGGCTGGTTCGGGTTGAAGCTAGGGTTGAAGAAACCCGTGCTTGATTATCCAACGCGGTGGATGTCCACGCAGCATACGCTCGCCAGGCTACTTGAACTAAGAGGCTTCGCTGGAGGGTTCCTCTAAAAATAAGAAAGCTCCAGGTTGGCTGAAGGCGTATGGGCGGAAGTCGAAATGCTCGCAGTATCGCTTCGCCCGTCAGCAGTGGCGACGAAGACATTGCAGAAGGAACAGCTCACTGTAGGAGATTTCTACGGAGCATGGCTGAGATGTTCCATGGACACTTTCAAGATATCGTCGCCGTTAACAAAGGCCTTGGTCCTGTCAATGAAAAAGACGGAGCGACAACCTCCTGACACGGATGTCTTCTGTGCAGCAGTGTACATGGATCCCCGCTACCGCCTTCTTCTCATCCCTGAGCAAACGTACCGGGCCACGTTGCATTCGACAAAGACTTGGAAGCGAATCACAGCTCTGCAATGCGGGCAAGATTCTACCCTTTCTTCTGAACCTGCGGCGGCTCCAGATTATCCGGAAGACGCCCTGGAAACGCTCCTCAAGGAAAGAGAGGTTGAGGCTGGCGTGCACGTTCGAGGTGCCAGTAGCCCACTTGATATAGCATGCCTCCTGGAAATGCTAGACAAGGAGCCGCGGCTTTCAAGGGACGCTAACGTGTTGCAGTTTGGGGCGGAGAAAAGGGAACGCCATTCAGAGTTCTACGCATTTGCGCAAAGTAGTCGTGGGAGTGCCTACGACTCAGGTGAGCGTGGAGCGAGCCGTTTATGCACTGAAGTTCATTTTATCCTCTCAGAGGAGCCATCTTTCCCCGGATATCCTTAACGACGTCCTGCTTCTTCGGTCAGCTGACTGACATTGAACTGTGTTTTTACCCACGTCCCGAGGTGCCCCAGCACTAGCTCGTTCGTTCACACAGTAATGGCAGCAGTGGCGTAACTAGGGGGGGGGGGGGGGGCAGGGCAGGGGGTACAAGTGCCCCGGGCGCCACTTGGGAGGGGGCGTCGAGCCGAGTCCACCCATAATAATAATATAATGATGATGATGATGATGTCATTATCACTATCATCATGAGGGGCGCGAAATTTCATTTGCCATAGGCGCCGTCATATCTAAGTTACTCCACTGAATGTCAGGGTTTGCTTTTTATATGTAACACTTTTATAAGATGTGAATAGTTTATCTTTTGCTGCAGTCAATTGTTTTTCTAGCATATGAGTACGAACCGGTTCGAACCGGTTTGAACCTTTATTTTTTTACTCTGGAGTTGAATCGGAGCTGAACCGTTTTTCCCGAACCGGAACGAAAACCGGAACGAAAAACATTTCGGTTCGACACCCTGGTCTTTTCCGTCCTCTACGAGCAGTGGGGAACTGCGGCTTTCTGCTTCT
>JAZHYW010038067.1:0-19336 GCA_037355805.1 Ixodes ricinus | reverse complement strand
CTCCGTTTAACACAGGACCACCCTTAGCGAAAGGTGACCTTTACGCGCCGTGCGATCACGTTCTCCAGCTCCCTTTGCGACGGGTACCTGGGCTAAAGGTACCTTTACGCTGCCGTGTGATTTGGGTATAATACCCCATTCACACGGCAGCGTAAAGGTACCTTTAGCTTAGGTCCCTTAGCTGAAGGTACCTGTCGTAAATGGCGTTCTTGATCACACGATAAATAAACGGAGCACTTTAAGTTGATGTCGATTGCATTCCTGCTAAACCGCGAGAGGAGCACGTGATAAACAATTATTCCTCGAAATCGGTTTCACGCGCAGTTTTTGTAGTGTAGTGGTGGGAGTTTGTTGATAGATTGGGGGAAAAAGAAGAGGAAATAAAGGTGGAGAACAGTGATGGTCGCCATTGCTTGGCTCCTGTCTCTGCCGCCTTTCTGACCATTATTTATCATTTCAACAACTCTACATGCCAGTGACGCTATCGAAAGGAATGGGTGACGACGAGGATAAAAGGTCCTGGGCGGGAGAGTCGGACGACTCGTCTAGAACCTCGAACAAGAGCTCGCAGTGGTCCATCGCGTTCGGGTTCGTAGAAGACATTCTTTTCCACGTGCCGCCGCTGCTACCTGCTAGCTGGAGTATGCGTTCCTCGTTAATGTATTATTCCATCGCATTTGTGTCCACAATCATTTCGTAATTCGCTACTTATATATATTCAATTTGTTATAATGCATTAAACAAGATATATTTATATATCTGTGATTTTTATTTTGAGTTTTTGGGTCCGAGGCTACTCCCTGTAGCTGTAAAGGGAGCTCGGCGAGCTCCGTTTAACACAGGACCTCCCTTAGCGAAAGGGACCTTTATGCGCCGTGTGATCACGTTCTCCAGCTCCCTTTACGACAGGTACCTGGGCTAAAGGTACCTTTACGCTGCCGTGTGATTTGGGTATAATACCCCATTCACACGGCAGCGTAAAGGTACCTTTAGCTTAGGTCCCTTAGCTGAAGGTACCTGTAGTAAACGGCGTTCTTGATCACACGATAAATAAACGGAGCACTTTAAGTTGATGTCGATTGCATTCCTGCTAAACCGCGAGAGGAGCACGTGATAAACAATTATTCCTCGAAATCGGTTTGACGCGCAGTTTTTTTATATATTGTGTGTGAAATATCACATTTAAAACCTAAATATTATTTCTGTCTGCTTTTGCGGCACTTTACTTTTTTCTCTAAGTCTAAGGGCGCACCTAAATGAGTCTTGCTTTAAAACGTCCGACCCGTCTGGCCACACTGGCCCTAAATCATCTGCGTTTACGAGTTTGCATTGCGAGGTGGGCGACCTTTTTATGTTTAGCAGCTCCATTTTCTTGCAAAGTTCTCACTGAAGTAGCTAAATAGTGCCCGGCAGAAACGAACCACGACGGAGTCTCACGGTTACGCCAGTCACGCGATCGAAAGGGATGGACGACGACGAAGATAAAGGGTCCTGGGCGGGAGAGTCGGACGACTCGTCTACAACCTCGAAAAAGAGCTCGCAGTGGTCCATCGCGTTCGGGTTCGTAGCAGACATTGTTTTCCACGTGCCGCCGCTGCTACCTGCTAGCTGGAGTATGCGTTCCTCGTTAATGTATTATTCCATCACATTTGTGTTCACAATCATTTCATAATTTGATACTTATATATATTCAATTTGTTATAATGCATTAAACAAGATATATTTATATATCTGTGATATTTATTTTGAGTTCGTGGGTCCGAGGCTACTCCCTGTAGCTGTAAAGGGAGCTCGGCGAGCTCCGTTTAACACAGGACCTCCCTTAGCGAAAGGGACCTTTATGCGCCGTGTGATCACGATCTCCAGCTCCCTTTACGACAGGTACCTGTGCTAAAGGTACCTTTACGCTGCCGTTGATGATTTGGGTATTAGATCACACCCGAACAGCCACTGTGCTGCTAGCCCGGCGCGTCTTGACTTCGTTCACCCTTAAAGGAGCCATGAAACAAATTTTTGGGCTGGGATAAATGATTTTAAATTGAGACTTTACTAATCGCATATCCTTTAGGGGGCGAAAAAAAGAAGGAAGAAAGTCAAAAGCCAGCTTTTCGGTACGAATATTTGAAGATATAGCTGGACTATTTCGTACCTCCTTCCCTTCGAAATCTCTCCGCCTTTTCACTATGATACAACCGCGGTACCCAAAGCACGTCAGCGGTGCCAAAATGACGTCAGCGGACCCCAGATCACGCATTGGACATGCGAGAACTGCGTCACTCGGACGTACGCGGCGCTCGTCAACGATCAATCCGTCAACGAATATATAGATTCGCGTTCGTGGCCAATGAGTGCCCTGACGGAGCTTATCGTCACTTGCGTATGGTGTGCTTAAAAAGTACGGTGAAGCTCGGAGTCATCGCACTGGTGCCCAAGCCTGTGATGACGACGTGATTTCTCAATTCGCCTTCTGAGTTGAGGATTAAAGCCAAGGAGAGCTAGAAAAATCGTTTCATGGCCCCTTTAAAGGGGAAACTGCAGCGGTTCTGTATTTGAGTAAAGACACATAAATCGTCTTTATTGGGCCTCCAGGATCACGAATATCGAAGTTATTTTGCAATTTGGTGCACTGGAGGATGCAGAAAATCATTTTCAATGTGCCGCTAAAGCGCTTCCACCTTCCCCAAGCGATGTGGGAACCCATCGTGTTCCGCTTCCCACCGCATCGCCGCGCTGACAGACGCCGTGTAGTGATAACACCGAAGGGGCGTTGCGAAGTGGACAATCTCATGCCCACAGCGGCGCTGCCCGAGGACGACGAGGCTGCGAAAGGGACGAAGAGACGACGGTTGCGGCTCTCGGCTGCGCGGGACGAACAGTTACGGCTGCCTGGCTTCTTGAGAGAGAGAGAGAGAGAGAGAGAAAACTTTTATTTTCGCTCCGAGTCCGGAGCTCTTGGCTTCTTGAGCGCGGGGCTCTGGTTGCCAGCGCTAGCCGGCGACCTGCCCGGAGCTGCGGCCCCTCATGAAAGACGACTGCCTGGCTTCTGAACCGCGTGGCTTGGATTGCCGCCGCACAGCCGGTGACCTTCCCGGATCCCCTGGATGACAGTGCCCATCGGAACCAACGCGGCGAATTGCCCGGAACCATAGCTTCCCGTGGACGACGTTTGCGCGCCTCCAGGCCATCAGGAAGCCGACCCATGACGTTTGCGCGCTGCCCGCCGACTGCCCGGACATTGACGTGAGGCTTGCCTCGTAAACATTGTTGGGTTAATAAAACGGTTAACCTAGAGCGTGTGTCGTGTCCACCCGAGGAAGGGGCGTTAAAGAACCGCCCACAAGCGTTACGTCCTAAAAGGAGTTTTTTTAATCTCCACTCTCGCGCACTCCAGCTCCTATCAAAGCTGTGCACGCGCACTGTTGCCCTTTTGATAAACTTAAAAAAAAAGCCGTCGCGACTGGTGTCAGTGCGGGAAAATATACCTGGCAAGCGTACAGTTGCACCCGCTGCCCACACGAGCGGCAGCCTTGGCGGCCGAATGATTCCTTTATGACGTAACGACAGGTCGGAGGTTTTTTGTGTTTTCTCGCGTTTGGCTACATCTTCGGGGAAAACAAACGTGATATTCAGCTTCACGGGATAAAAATACTCTAGCATTCACCTCTAACTCGTTATTTTGTTTCAGAGAACCTCTTCAGCTTATTCTTTAAGCTGAGACTATAAGCTTTGCCTTCAGCACGAGATTTCTGCCCTTGCTAACACAAATGTGAACGCGAAGCACATGCAACCAAAGCACTGCTGGAAGCCAGGGAGCTCGCACTCGACGGCGGAACTTCCACTCTCAGCTTAAGGGGGAACGGAGCATAGTGACGATTCGAATATGTCACGCGTCCCCTGGCTGACGAGGCTGACGAGATGCGGCGAGGAAAGCAGGTCAGGACCAGAAAACTGCCGCCTAAAGCCCCTTCATGTTGTAAAAGTAGTGAAGGTGCGTCGATGCAGAGGCGCGTGCAACGTGCAGCCCTTGGGAAGGTCATAACTGTACAGCGCAGCCCTGAGCTAGATTTCACGACGCCATGTTCTTCCCAGGAACAAGCCCGGCACGTGTCTCCAACATTTCCACAACAATGAATGGTGCCACTTTTCCCAGGATAGAGGGGCTTAACGCCGCCGTGCCTTGCGTGCCTTCGATGGATATGCGGATACTCCAGGAAACCAGAAAAGCTTTATGGAGCGTTGCGAAATCATAGCGTGACGAAACGCTGCGGCTGCGGCCATGTACCACAAGGTCCGCGCTGGCACACTCTTCTGTGGGCAGGTCAGGATTCCAGTAGGTCGTGGGTGCGACGATATCTGTACTTTACGTAGATACCACCTAGAATGAATCCCTGATATTCATAACCTATGAAACACGCGTTAGTTCTTCTTTCTACGCAATTGAAGTCGGAGAAACAATTAAGGAAAAGCGAGCAGCGTTCGCCCACTCCACTCAGCTGCCAGAACAACCGGCCTCGGGGTCTGGGTTCAATTATATGCCGCAAATGTTTATCATAGCGACGTGCTGGGGTCGGCGAAGCACGAGACACGCGCCAAGTTCCAGACATTGATAATGTTCGGCAACTGTCGTCTTGCAGCGACTGGACACGAGACCGCTTAGCCGAATGCCTTGTCGAGCTGTTGATTATCACGAGCCACAATCAGGTGCTCACGCAATGCCAGGTTCCAATCTATAGACATTTGCAAAAATCGCCTTCTGCGTGCTGCCATCTTTGTCTGCTTGGCTGTGGAACACCTTCTGAGCAAGCACCTTTGATGTGCTGTGCGCTATATCGGACGCTGCGCATGCGTCTGCAGCTGAGTGACTCAGTATATTTTGCTCAGGTGATAAGCGATGCAAGGGTCTATAAGCCTCATTAACATATCGTCACTCGAGGAACTATGCCAGCACCGCAACATCCGGCCCACCTTATAAAAAAATTGAAAGAAAACGCTCGCTTTCATTTGGGAAATTACACCGTAAACAAGAAGTTCCTTGTTGCGGTTTATTTTATATTTTGGGTAGCGGGCTGACAGGCGCACTTGCGTACGGGTTTTCGCCTGCCTGCACAGCCTTCACGCCACCTAGGATGAGGTTACTTGCAAATATTAATTAATATTATTATTGTTATTATTATTACTCAGCGGCATTGCGTGCGAGCATGCTTCGGTCCCTCTGATGTCAGTAAGCTCGCGTTTAGTGAAAAACATTTAAACAAAAATGTCGTCGCTCTGTCCTTTTAACCCTGTAATGCATGACTTTTTTAATTGTTACATAAAATAATTTAGGAGTGCTTGCTACCACAAAACATGATTTTAAAAATTATAAAAAAAGTTTATGAAATTGTTTAGCTCAAAAACAAAGATATACTTCATGCATTGCATCTGATACACTCTAAAAAATTACAGACGTTTACAACTCCCTATGATGCCGAATTAGAGTGCAGCTCTTGAGGAGGAGGAGGGGCAGGGGTACGGAGAGGAGTATGCCCCTCCTCCTCCCTTTTCTCCCCCTGCCCTCCCTCCTCCTCCCTCCTCCCACATTCTTCCCCCTCCTCCTCCTCCTCCTCTCATTCTCCTCTCTCCCCCTCGTCGACGTCACTCGTGATCCTAGTGACGCTCGTGACGTCACTCGTGAAGGCCTCGTGAAGGTCGTGACCTTCGCAAGGCCTTCACTAACCCTCCTGAATGTCGTGACCTTCGTCGTGACTTTCACGAGTGAACTTCGTGACGTCACTCGTAACCGTCATGCTGCCAACCTTGGGATTTTCTCCTAAATCTAGGGATTTTTGTCATCGTTTAGGGGCAAAGTGAAATTTGTTCAAATCTTGGGATTGATTTTTACTGACTTTCAGAAGGTTTAGAGACACTTTCCTTCTCTTTTTCCTCCTCGTGTTCGCCGAGTGCAGCGGGAAAAAAGGACTTCTTTGTATAGTGTCGGGGCCAGACAGCGGTAACAACAGCGATTTTGGGGGGCCATACGAAGCCAAAGTAACAAAGTTTAATGGTGTAAAAAGCATACCTCAGCAAACCCTCACTCATGAGGGCCCTCACTCACCCTCACTCACCCTCATCTTCACAGGTGAGGTGAGTGTGATGAGTTACTGAACCAGGAAAATTCATGAGTGTGAGGGCGAGTGAGGGCCGTGAGGGCTGTCGAGGACCGTGAGTGCGTGAGGGTGTAGGGCCATGAGTGCGTGAGGGCGGTGAGTGGCGTGAGGGCCATGAGTGCGTGAGAGGTATGAGGGCGGTGAGTGCGTGAGGGCTGTGAGGGGCGTGAGTGGCATGAGTGCGTGAGGGGTGTGAGGGCCGTGAAGGCGGTGAGTGCTTGAGGGTGTGAGGGCCATGAGTACGTGAGGGCCCCTTCGGACGGAGCAACTTTCTCAGCAATTTTGCTGTTGCTGGCGGGTCGTTCCCTAGCTTTTCCTAGATCCCTGACCACGAATTGCTGAGATCAGGTGCGGCTCGAAACAAGCGAGCAACTCGGAGCAATTCGAAGACGTTCCGAAGCGGCTGCATCCAATCAGGGACGCGATATTTTCACGTGACACCTCGTGCCGGTGATGACGACCACAAAAGACCTGGTTTTGGTTTTGAAATTGATCGTTTTTTGGAAATAAACTGTTCCAGAAAGATGCATTAGTATTCTTAACAAGATTTAAATGCATAAAGACACGTTTATAACGCGTAATTGTTTGGCTAAATAGTGCAAGAAATATAAAATTTCATGATGATGATGGCGAATTGCAGCAATTGATTGCTGCGTGTGGTCTGAGCGGCCCGTATTACTGGTGCTGCGACATAAAGTTTCTGGCCGAAATTGCGTACGTGAGAGCTGTAAGGGCTATGAGTGCGTGAGGGACGTGAGGGCCGTGAGTGAGTGAGGGCGGTGAGTGGCGTGAGGGGCTATGAGTGCGTGAGGGGCGTGAGGGGCCATGAGTGCGTGAGGGCCGTGAGGGCGGAGAGTGCGTGAGGGTCATGAGGGCCGTGAGGTGGGTGAGTAAAGGGTTGGTGAGTGTGACTGTGAGGATAAGGGTGAGTGAGGGGCTAAAGGTGAGTGTGGCTGTGAGGGTGAGGGTGAGTTAGGGGCTTAGATGAGTGTGGCTGTGAGGGTGAGGGTGAGTGAGGACGACCTAAAATGCCGACCTCTGGTAAAGGTTTTAACGAAGCGAATTTAACCTTTAAATGGCCGCCCAACTACAGGAATCTATTCTTAACCTACTCCAAAACGATAATCTCTATATTGATGCAAATTAACACATTTACTGATAATCTAAGGAAATCTAGAGAATTTTCCGATAAAATTTGTGGAAGAAATGACCGCGGATGTTGGCAACACTGGGGCGCCCATGACAAAATGCTGTAGAAGGAGGCGGAGAGGAGGCCACAGCCAAATGGAAGATTTCGGAGGTGGGGTGGGGGGCTTATGGGACTCCCCTTCCCCCCCCCCCCCCCCCCCCCCTGGGTACGTGCCTGCTTCATGGTTATGACGACGTTTTATTGAGCGTCACGTTCCCCGATAATCATATATAAAACGCTGTCTTTCCCGATGATTATCTGGCTCATGCTCGCTCAGATTACTATATGCCCAATAGACAGGATGAAGGTTCCCTTGGACGACGGTGTCATCTAATTTCTGCGATATCATCGAGTTGATACGTACAAGTTGCAAGCATACGCTGAAAGTGGCAGCGCTTCCGTTTTGTATGACACGCGTCCGCTCCACATCAAGTTCAGTGCCGGACTAAACGAAACGAACCGTGTGATCGCCAGTACCTGTGGCGTCATCTGCACGAGAAGCTGTACTATCCGGTGTCGCTAGTCGCACATGCACACAGGTGAGCCGAGCGCTCAATCGGCTGTCTCGTGCTCTGTGCGCAACCCCTGAGAGCTGATCTACGCTGTCAATAAGCTTGCAACATGACGTGTATTGTTTTTTTCCTTTGCAGAAGGGTGCACATATTTATCTCTTTTCCAAATATTACAGCTGTGGAAACAAAAGTTACTAGTACTGCAGTGAGCTAACGGTTGACAGTAAATAATTGTGTAGTGTCATGGATCGTGTTTTCTTTTGTTAGACTGACTCAAATAAGATATACTTCCTTTTTCGTTGCTTTCTTTTTAAATATATTTGAGGCAACATAAGCTCATCGTCTTTCATGGCAGATAAATAAATAAATAGCGAGTGGCACGCCATGAAAAAAAAAAGTGGCTAAGCTTGAGATTCATGCTTTGTTGTAATAACCTATCGAGGGTCGCGCCCCGAAAGCTGAACAGCCGCTGACTACTTAGCTCAGCTATACGCAGATGCGCGACTCGTGACACAAAAATCGCACGCAGGTGTGGCAGCAGCTGTACGCGAGGCCACGCGCTCCGCTGGTCCATCTCGTTTTGTTAAGCTCTGTACCTCAGTGGACTGTGGATATTTCTGAACGCTCCTTTATTTTTCTACACTCTTTCCCAAAGTTCTAGTAAA
The DNA here is from genome assembly GCA_037355805.1 of Ixodes ricinus. Lineage (NCBI taxonomy): Eukaryota > Metazoa > Arthropoda > Arachnida > Ixodida > Ixodidae > Ixodes > Ixodes ricinus. The sequence goes on along the minus strand of JAZHYW010038067.1, from coordinate 10,824 downwards.
ATATAATGAGAAATAGCAAAGAATATATATGTACAGCGAAAAAGCGAAGAACAGCGAAGAATAATAAATGAAGCCTAGTGAAGAATAGAAAATGAGGCATAGTAAAGAATAGTGATGAAAAGTGCAAAAATAGTGGGTATGCCAAGGCTCTATGTCAATAAATTACAATCATGCGGTCGTTTTGTGCACGCCTCGGTGATTCATGCGAACATCTTGAGCTTCCTTCATCGACGGCTTTCTTTTTTTATTCTTTGTGGAGCTGTCATTAGGTTGCGACGGATGTTCCACGCACCTCAATTGCAGGAAACACAATCATAGTGTTTAGGTAATCAGAAAACAGCACATCGCTAGAATGTATCAGGACTCCAGATGTGGTATGTGTAGCTTGCATTTTATTTTGAACCGTGTTTTTTAATCAATTTCAGAGCTGTCCAGCCACAAAACCGGGAATGCTGAACGTGCACATTTTGGCGCACACGCACCTGGACCTGGGTTGGCTGAAGACGGTGGACCAGTACTATGCTGGAAGTACGCAGTTCATTCGTTTTTCGTGACCTCACCGCAAAACAGTGCGTCGATTAAAAACAGAGGTTGAGGCATCAAGCTGAATGCACACCTCCGCGGTAGGCTGTAACTGAAGTACTAATATAAAAGGGCTGCTAGACATGCTTCTTGAAAAGTGCGCAACAATGAACCGAGATATCGGAACGAAAAATGCGTGGACTTTTTCCGGGCCTCCGAGCTATTTTGTATTGTCGTCAGGTATAGTAAGCATTAGTCAAACAACTCGAATTGATTTTATTCCTTTGCTTTTTAATCCTTATCTTTCAAGATCTTGGATAAATTTGGACAAAAGTCAAATATTTGATAGCCTCCGCGATCCTTCTATAAACGAAACATATACTTTGTTTTATAGCGTAGAATTTTCAGTGTTAGATGTGCTGTTAGAACACAATATCTTCTCGCACGATATCTTTAGAAAAAGAACACTCCGCAAACAATAAACACAACTATTTTGATATATTTTAGTCTAAGAAAAGTAACCACTGTTGTCTTTACGCAACACACAAAGAGAAGGAAGTGGCAAGCTATACCTAATCTCATCCTACAATGACCTACAACGAAAGTTACGGGTTTCCAGGGCCCATCAGGAGAAAAATAGAAACCACCTAATCTATTTCTTCAATGTGGCTTCGCTTTAATGCACACATCGGACGCATTAAACCTGAGTCACACTGCGCATACATCATGCAAACGACAGTCTGTAAACACGCGTCGGCGCAATATCATTGTTTCGAATGCCGCCTGACCATGTTTCTCTTTGAACTCATTGCCATGCGGCATTCGAAGCACGGATCTCGCGGTGACACGCCTTCGAATCTCTATGCACTCTGTCTTCTGTATGATATAGGGTTGTTCGTTTTCGGGTAAAACCCGATTTTACCCGATTTTTACACCCCGAACATGTTTCAGGAGAATCGGGTTAAACCCGATTTCTCCCCGAATTCCAAAACCACATAACCAACCTATTTATTTTTACGCCGCACGGAGTTTGCGGTGCACACACGCTAGCTACCCTACCTCGGGACAACAGTGACCTATAGTTCATTTCGCAAGCTGCGTGCAGCACTGTGGACGCTACACGACTCTCAACCAACCGCCCAACGAGCGCGCCTAACTCACCGTGACATTCTACGGAGGCCGGCTGAGGAAAAGCGACAATAGGCGTTGGGGCCTCGGAGGGACATTTCCGTCCACCCGCTGTGCAGGTGGAACCGCCTCGGCACGCCACGTAGCTTCGGCCCTGCTGCACGCAGCTTGTGAAATGCACTATCAATCCCCCTTCGACCGCTGAGGTGTCGACGCCCAGCAGGATCTCTCGGGTAGCATGGCCATCTCGCTGGCGTCCAACCTTTCTCACGAACAACGTCCGAGCCAGTCAGTCGCGTAAACAGATCGGGAAAACTTAACAGGTTTATTCCATAGCGAAATATCTGATCGAAGACGACCGTCCCTCGAACGGTCGGGGTTTTTGTTGACACCTGAGGGAGAGGAGGATTCCGTGGGCGGTGCTTCCCTTGAAGCGACCGACGGCAATCGGAGCTGGAAAACCCTGATGTCCCCCGATTACCAGCTTGAAACAGACCCCTAATTTTAACGCGTCAGCGTTAAGAAGCTCGTAAAACGCTCCAATAAAAAAACAAAATGTATTATTGAGTACATTTGTAAATTTAACCCGAAAAAACCCGAATTTCGGAATGTTTCCACAAAAAACCCGATTTCTCCCCGATTATCAGCTTGAAAAATAGCACCCGATTTTTACCCCCCGAATTTAAAAAAATATAAAACCCGAAAACGAACAACCCTATGTATGATGTATAAGCAGCGTGACCCCGGCTTTATACTGCGTGGTTTCTAACTTACTCGTGCTTGGTCCTGAACCGCCGTAGCATTGGCCGTAGTCTATCATAGGACGAAACCCAATATAGACCAAAAAGAACGAGAACACAAAAGTCTGGTTTTAGTAGACAGCTCTCGTCAGAGAGTGTGTAGCTAAAACAAAACGAAAAGCATTTACTCGTAGATTTACATATACATGAAATGGAAACTGAGAGCGGTGAGAGCTTTTACAAATAAAACTGAAATGTGAAAAGATGAAAGTTATTATTTTTTTCAATTCTTCTTAGTATTGTTTAAAATGAAATACAATTTGCAAAAATCTGCCAAGCTTAATTAGCCCTGTAGGTCAAAAGATTGAGGATATTGCGAATCTTCTATGCGTACGCCAAAGTGAGCAATTTAGGAAATGTTTGAAGTCAACTTCGTGCTCAGGCACACAGTACAGGGTGAATTATTCCGGTAAGGAATCATTGATCCCTAACGGTAGCTGTTCAACCCTTTCCGTCAGTTGCTAAGGGTCGGGGAAGCGTATCTAATTCAGGAATTTTTCAAATTGTTTTCACAAATTCAGATCAGATAAATCTGAACTTACTGGAAGCAGTTCTTGAGTAGCACCAACCATTACCACCCACGTCGGTGTGTTTCATTTGCTGAAACTTCTAAGAAGCGGTCGGTCAAAAGAAAAATAAAGCAAACGCTTAAATGCTTCACTATTTTTAACGTGGTAGTGTACGCTAAAGTACCGAACATTTTTTCCTCTACACTTGATATTGTTGCTATTGTTTTTCTTTTCATTACATTAACAATAATGTTTGGTTCAAAATTAATCACTTGTTTTTCGTTTTTTTTCCAGAAATATTGGTCTATTTAAACAAAAAACTCAAACACACAAGGGATTATTGTCTAACAATATAAAATAAAATTACCGAAATTATCATTGTTTTATCATCTCTTCTTGGAAAGAGGTCTTTTTTTCGCGTTCAACTTCGAGTGTTTAACTACTATCTTCGTCTTTCTGTTTTAAGTGCTTATTCAGCTGTTGAGTATTTACCGAATCCTTTCAGGCTCACACGCTTACCAGCACCATATGTAGTCTATTTTTTCTTTGTCCTCACAGGTAAAAACTACCTTGCAAACGCCGGTGTCCGGTACATATTCGACGGAATTCTTCCTGAACTGGAGAAAGATCCCAGACGCCGCTTTATTTATGTCGAGACAGGCTTTTTCGACATCTGGTGGAGACACCAAACCGACTCCATCAAAGAGCGTTTCAACAAACTGGTGCAGTCAGGTAATGCCTATTATGCCTTACAATGTATCGCATCATGATCTTGCGTGTCTGGAAAAATGTAGTGACTGAATGAGTTACCTCCGCCAGGAGGCGTTGCGTGTTTGTCTTCATCTTGGTCTAACAAATAAACGCCCTGTGGCAGTTGGAATGCGGGTGCGATCAAAGCCGGCTGCCGGCTTCGATATATATAGTTTTGTTTTTTAATGCTTTACAGATTTGTTTTAAAAAGGCAGTGAAAGTTACACTTATGCGGTTTGTGCACGTGAGTTATACGGCCAGGGGGACATTACATGGGTGGCTGATCTTTGCGATAAGTCGGCATTTTTAAATAAAAATTGTTAATTAACTTTTTAATTAGTGAAAATAGACATATGGTTCTAATTAGAAACTTAGTGAGCGTGATCCAAAACCACTAAATCAACACTTCCTGGGACGACTTAAAGCTCGTAGGAAACTCGAGGGCGCACCAAAGTTACCGCTCGTGCAGCAGGCGCAACGCTAGCAGTGGCCAAACGCGGATGATTACATTAGACAGTTTTAGTATAGCGTTGCTGGCTCTTACGTACGCAATACGCAATAGTATAGCGTACGCTAAAAATGACCTGCTCGGACCGAATTTAGTTGTGCGTTACGTTTTCGAGTGAACACCGCGCATGATCTTGGTTAAATTTGCTAGAGCCGTAGAATTCCGCGTGCTTATAGCGCAACCATGCTCCTGGAAAGAAATATTGAAAATGAAAACGTGTCCAATCATTTTATTTCAAATTAAACCAAGCCGCAGCTGCCTCGTCAAGCGCGCTTTTCTGCGGGGTACAGAGGCTACGAGTACGAGTGCGTAGCCAAATTCGATCACGGAGCCTCCGTCAGTCGTCCCGTGGAAACGGCAGCTTTTATCAATGCTATCGCGGAATGAAATTCATGACCTACTGATGTCCAGTGCATAGCGAGAACTTCGGCGATTTCTTTTAGAGTCGTTCGTCCGTCGGCGATGAACTGTGCGAATAGGCTTAGCGTTGAGCAGATCGCAGCGTTGACGCACATTCCGAGCGGCGAACATTTTCACTGTGCACTCCTTCAGCTGCACGGCGATCTGATTCGACCGCCGTAGGTCCCGGAAAGAATTGCCGAGCTGAACACCACGCAATTTCACGTAACACAGAACTTCGAAAACACCACGTCGCCCTTGCTGCGCCAGTCGAGGTAACCGCCATCTTGAAACTGGCGCTCTCGTTGGGTCCGAGATCTCTCGAGAGCGTCCCGCAGAGCCCGCTAGCCCGCCACGCAAAATCCCCAGCGTTGCGTGCGTACGCAATACGCTAGCTCTTCTATTGCGTTCTGCGCACGCGCACTCCCGACCCGCAATTTTATTGCGTACGCAAGGCTTTAGCGTACGATCCACTAAAACTGTCTATTATCATCGCATTCCGCCACTGCTAGCCTATGTGCCTGCTGCACGAGTAGTAACGTTAGTGCGTCCCCGAGTTTTCCACGAGCTTCAAGTCGTTTTAAAAAGACTTAAGTCAGCGGTTTTGATGACGCTCGGTAAGTTTCTAATTGGAACTAATGTCCATTTTCACTAATTAAAAAGTTAATTTACAAATTTTAGATTAATTGGCCGACTTATCGCAAAGATTATCCACCGCTAATGTCCCCCTGGCTCGTATAACTCACCTGTACTAACCGCACTAAGTGCAACTTTCACGGCTTTTTTAAAACAAATCTGTGAAGGCTAAAAAAAAGCACATGTCATATATCTATATATATAAATAGCATTGTGTCTAAATACAATAAAATTTAAAGTGGCACCTAAAGACAAATTCTGATTATATTTTTTGTTTGTTTTTGAGTAAGACAGAAGTTAATGCGCTGAACATGTAGATGCTAAAGCAACGGTTAATCGTACCATGTAGCTTTCAATGCATTCATGAAACAGTCTTTGAACATGCTACTGCCAGCTTTGTCCCCAAAGTATAGAGCTTTGGGCACACTTCAGGCGTAATTTATAAAGGCGGTTTTATGAATGCACCCGTTCCCTTTCAGGTCAACTGGAGTTTATCAGCGGCGGCTGGGTGATGAACGACGAAGCCGGTGTCCACTACTCGAACACCATCGACCAAATGACGTACGGTATTCGGAGACTCAAGGACCTGTTCGGAGACTGCGGAATTCCCAGGATTGGCTGGCAGATTGACCCGTTCGGACATTCGCGAGAATACGCATCCATCCTAGCACAGGTGCGAAACGAGAACATTGCTTAAATATTTTGCGGCCTTTGCGTTTTTTATATATTGCGTTAATTTTACTATATCGTTGATGTAGTCACATGTCAACGGGCTTTGAATTAGTGCAGCCACCAACTAGACATATAGTATTCCAACTTAGTGGCTACACGACTTTCATCCATAGCAGGACCTATGCTCGGCGTCAACCCTTTTGTGTTACACTAAAATTTAGCGTAGCTTCCGCGGTGCTGCCCGCACTGCTGCGAGAGCACGTGCCCAGTGTTGGCTGTAACGCGTTACAAGTAACGGCGTTACCGGTAACGCGTTACTTTTTTGGTAACGTAGTAACGTACTCGTTACTTTTCCAAAGAAGTAACGGGTAACGTACTTACGTTACTTATTTTGAGTAACGTGTAACGAAATTACGTTACGTTACTTTACTTCCTAGAACTTAAAAAAATTAAATTTTAATTTTTTTGTGTGTGTTTTTAAGTGCTCAGTCATAAATTCCTTAGTCAAAAAATGCCGCTGTCCTCCACTTTTCTTTGACGTCGGTGCTCGTCAGATTTGACGTCACACGCCACCTGCCACTGGTTTTCTCCCGCGGCTCGTTGACCTCGCTACCGCCGTCGCCTCGGCTGGAAGGCCAAAGAGGTCCGGCTTCGGGTGGATTTGGGAGATTCCTGCGTCGAAGCCTGCGTTTCGCTTCCCGCTGGGAAAGAGAATGACACCTTCGTGTCATTCCCTTTCCCGTTTTCGAGACTTGAAAAACGGAGGAGGCCTTGAGAGATGCCAACTTCGAAATTCAGCTGTTGCTGAAGTACAACAGCGGAGTGTGCTTCGGGTAACGGAGGAACTTGTTCACAGCAACTATCTGTACTTCGACATGTTGTGAATAAAATATATTCAAAGTTTCAATCTCGGCTGGTCTTAATTTCTGTGCTAATGAGGGAGGCCGGTTCTTCTGTTAAGTTCCGTGCCAACATGTTATAAATCAGCTTCATATATACTTCCGCGTTTTTTCTTGTAACTATTCGGGTGAAACCCTAAAAAAGAGAGGGTAATTAAGTTTCCGCATGGACATATTTTAGCTATGGCGCTTACGCACATATCAAACGTCGAAACAGCAAATGTTTTAGTTCGTGAATAAAAAGTAACGCAACAGTAACGTGCGTTACTTTTTATCAGTAACGGTAACGGTAACGCGTTCCTTTTATTTTGAGGTAACGTAGGTCGGTAACGCGTTACTTTTATTTGCAAGTAACGAGTAACGTATTTAGTTACTTTTTTCGGTAACGCCTATAACACTGCACGTGCCTTAGTTTTAGGTCTCGTTCGCACGCGCTCGAGCAAGTAGCTTGTACAAAGTTGGAGCAGTGCGACAGCTACGCTGGCCTTGACACCGTAGCTCAAAATAACTGACGCCGACTATAGACGTTTTTTGTTTCCTGTCGTTCTCAGTCATGGGGGTTCCGTATCGGGTAGGCGGGATGAAAAAATAATAATACATTTCAACCTGTAACATGCGAGAAATTATAGGCGAGGCCAAACAAGAATGTGTGACAATCACGCATTTTTCGTAAACACCTTCCAGCGCCGCGGAGAGGTCAAAACGACGTTTTACCGCATACTAGAATTGACGACATTCAAGATTACTGCGCCCTTGTGAAGAATGTGTATAATGCTTATATTACTTGGAAATAATTTTGAAATGGAGATATTATACTACTGAGGCATTCTTCCCCCACTTTCCAAATATATCGCCTTTAAGTGATTCTCTGCGTATTTAGGAACACAAAAACTCTAGCGTGGGGCATTTGACAATGTCAACCTTCCAATTAGTCGATTAATGCTTTAATCGCGATTAATGTTTAACCGGTTAGTCAGTTAGATATTGGCAAACAAACGAAACGTAAAAATGTAACACTTTCACCACGGAGGCGTGGACCAGCACACCTGTTTGAAGGCAAACTTTAGGTAAAATGTTGACTTAAAGTACACTGTAGAGGGCGATATTTGTAACTCCAAACAAGGGGATAAGGTTATACGATGTACCGGCCACTTGAACGCGGCGCGAGTGTCCGTCTAGCACAGCAGAGGCTGTTGTGAACAATCAAAGTGGTTTGCTATTGCCGGAGAATGTCAACGAACCTCTTTGCCCCTGCGGCTGAAGCAATAATTTCTGTGTGGATGTCTTTTCGCTGTTGTCAACTACCAGATCAAGGTTGATTTAAAATCCTAAATTGTGCATTGCACCGCTTATCACATATTCATCAAAGACAATTGCAACATTTAGGTTTCACTTTTTTAAGTATATTATGTATGGCAATGATTGAAACTGATTAATCGATTAATTATTCGATTAAATGAACTCCATTAATCGGGCTAAAATTATTAATCGATGCCCAGGCCTAAAGTAGAACAAACCAAATTGTTGTTGTTGATTTTTGTAGGAAAATAGGACCAGGCTTCTATACTCTGTCTCAACATAAAGAGGGAAAAGGCAGACTGCATGGACCACAGCCAATGAGAGCGCCACAGCGAAGCACGTGACAGCGCTCCACGGGTGTGCATCGAAGTGGTCCGTTCTCGCGTGCCTCGTTCCGGCGCCGTAATTTGCGCACTAGTGACGTGGCTTCTGTTGTTTGCCAAGTTATGGAGGGAAAGAAATAGTTAGATATTGTAAAGTAGTTAGTAATACCGTATCTTTCGGAATATAGTCAGCATTTGGTGCATAGTCCGCAGGGGCATATTTGGAGTCAAAAATATAAGTTTTTGCTTCGATATTCCGCATGCGGTGTACAGTCTGGACACCGTGCATAGTCCGAACGCAAAACTTATCATACACAGCACGCCTGAACAAATGTCTGCTGTATTAGCTCACAAAGAAGCTTGTGTCATACATGAATCAACATGAATATACTCCGTTTTTCATGGAATCCTTCACATCTTGTCATAGTGAACGATCAAGAAAAGAAAACAAATCCTCGTAGAGTCCACACCTGTAGCTAGTCCGCATGGGGTAAATTTCAAATTTTAAACATCCATAGTCTGCGGACCATATTCCGGAAAATACGGTACTAGTCGAACAAAAACGTACAGCTTGGCCATACCCACCAATACCGCAGCATGTAGGATGCATTCGTGGTAAAATTTTACCTTAAATTTATTCGGAACATTTTTCCGCAAAATGAGGGGCAAAGGTCAAAGACCTAGCATTTCTTTGAAACCTCCGCAAAAAACAAAATGTAAAAAAAAGGTTTTTTTTTGTTACATGTCAAAAAATGTTTTGTTTTTCATGGATAGAAAAGAAAATAAAGATTTCAACATGATCGAAAAGAGTGTTCCTTTCTGCAGATTGGAATGGATGGCTACTTTTTCGGGCGTCTCGACTACCAAGACAAGAGCCTACGCCAAACAGAAAAGCGGATGGAATTTATTTGGAGGGCCAGCGAAAATCTCGGTGAGCGTCACCTTGCCTACTCTTGTCCGCTCTAGTCAAGCAGTAAACATCATAGTGACTTACAGTGTGCACTGCGCGGGCCTAGTAGATCAGTAGCTGAACGCGAGCGTTATTAATATAAATAGGCAAGCGTACCTTGGCGGTCAATTTGCCGCCTTCAACTTGCAGGGCTTAGATATATCTCTGCAAAGTCAAAGGTTTTAGCACTATTTAATTCGAGTGCCAGTTGTACACGAAGAACTAAAAAGGTCTTTCTTGAATAGACGCGAAATAAATATGTGGTATAAGTAGTTCGATAAACTCAGCAAGACGTAAAAAAAAAAAAAAACACTTCTTGAAAAAAAAAAAAAAAACGAGTCAGAGGTGAATTTTGGCGAATTTTTATCCCGTGAATCTGAATATCGCGTTTGTTTTCCCCGAAGATGTAACTAAATGCGAAAAAACACGAAAAACCTACGAGCATTCGTGACGTCATACTTGGATCTTTGGGCACACAAGCGAGTGTTGCTCGTGTGGGCAGCGCGTGCAATTGCAAGCTAGCCAGGTATTTTCCCCCGCACTGACACAAGTCGTGACGTGTTTTTCTTACCTTTTTCTTATTTTTTTTTTAAATAGCAAGAGTTCGCGTGCATAGCTTCGATAGGCGCTGAAGATGCGCAAGATCGGAGATTCCGAAAACGCCATTTATGACGTCCCGCCACAGGAAGGAGGGGCCAACAGCGTGTACTTTGAATATGATATCTGTAGCCTGCGTGCACGAATTGAAAAATAATCTCGATATTCGTGATCCTGGAGGCCAAATGAAAACTATTTAAAGGAGCGGTGCAACGATACTCAATTGGAATGTTTTTCTCTTTACACGAGCTTACTGGCACAAGTGGGACTCAAGGATACTCGCACGCAACGCCACTGGCCAAGAAACTCCTTTGTTGCGGTGTAATTTCAAGGACAAAATCGATCATTTTCATTCAATCTCTCCTTTGCAAAATTTGATGACGTAACGTGGGGATCGCAGTACACCCATATGACGATATTTGAATGCGGTTCATAGATTGGACCCGAGCATTGCGTGGGCACTCGATTTGGGCTCGTGATAATTACTAGCTCGAGAAGCATTCGGGTAGTGGCCCGTGTCCAATCGCTGCAACGACGACAATAGCCGAGCCATAACAATGCCTGGAACTCAGCGCGTGTCCTGTGCTTTGCCAACCCCAGCGCGTGGCTATGAGCAACATTGGCGGCATATAATCCGCTCCAGATCACGTGGCCGCTTGTTCTGGCTGCGAGTTGAGGGGTGAACGCTGCTCGTTTTTCTTAAGTTTTTTCTGGGGCTTCTATTGCGTGGGGTGAAAAACGAACGCGTGTTTCATAGGTCATTAACGTCAGGGATCCGTTTTAAGCGGTATTTGCGGAAAGTACAAAAATTGTTGCATCGAGCAATACGTAGT
>JAZHYW010038066.1:0-145130 GCA_037355805.1 Ixodes ricinus | reverse complement strand
TGAGAATTGCTACTTCTATAATCAGGAAGGGACAAAGGTTATCAAATTTTTGTATCGAGAAAATAATTGAATATTATTGAGTGGTTTCATTGAAATCGAACCGCGGCAATGCGAGTGGATGCTTCGATTTTTTTTTAAATATATGTAATTGCCCCTTATTTTTAGGCAAACAAGCTTTTTCAAAATTTTTTAAAATATTTGCCTTCTGAAAAATTGAGTAGAGCAGGGTGAAAATGGGTTTTTCATTTTTCTACTACTTTAGTTCTATGCGCTAGACAAATATGACATAAAATATTAATTTTTGTGCTCTTGTATGTTATTTTGACTATTTTTTATTTAGAGGAAATAATTTGAATTTTTGTTTTAATAGGATAAAATGCAAACATGAATCTCCAAACAATCGGTGAACAATGTAGACCTTGTAACTGAGTTATTATATTTATCAAACACCAAATACTATCGTTAGCCTATACATAAACTATAAGCGGGCATAAATTTGGTTGTGGCCTACAATTATTATACCATTGGCTCTCGTCAATTAAAATTAACCGATATTTGAATTACTTTATCGAAAAAGGCACATTTTTTATTTGTCCATTTTTATTAACACTGCGATCCATATAGACTTTCATTGGCTGGAATGGGCACACCTTTTTTGTCCCAATATCTTCTCTGAAGTGATCAATATCACTCCCCCTTTTAGTGATAATCGTTGACAACAGAGCCTTGTAACTCATGAGTTATTTGTATACGCTTGAATGTATCGCAGATTGCAGCCTTATAGAATATCGGCAGACATAGTTTAATTTTATTTGTATACTGAAACATATAAAATTTAGATTATATTTAATAAATTGCAAATCGCCTGACACTTTATCGAAAAGATACATTTTATTTCTTTCAATTATTTTTTTATTATTGCTGCCGATCATTTAATGAATTTTCAATTGGCTCGATGGGATTTACTTTTTTATTTATCTTCTCTAGAAGTGATCAATCTCGCTCCGCTCTCAAACGACCCAACGTTCCCGCAAGGTAAAACGCCCATGCAAAAGCTATACTTATTTGTGTTCAAATGCAGCGGGCAAATTCATTTTGATTGAGTACACTCGTGTAGCTACATATTGTTTTCTTAATTTTTGTATTATTGTATTCACTTAGTCGTCGTTAAGCGTTGCAAGCGGATGTTCCATTAAACTGTTGTCCCAAACCAAACATGTATTTGTAAACAAATCTACGTAGCCAATTAAATCGCATCGTCCATCGCTTTTCTATATTCCAGAAGGCTGTACAATCTTTGAATTCTTCGGTCGCGACAAAGTGGAGAAACTAAGTCTAGAAAAAGTGACTGCTACCATTGCCTTCTGTGCATGTATGGGAATCGTTGCTTCTTGGCATCAGAGATATGATCAATCTTGTTCAAACCTTTGTTTTAACTGCCCACTCGTTCAAACAGAATGCCCGTCTAAGGTTCACCGCTTCGCTGGCTTTAGCCAGTTTTTGTTCTGTCCGTCTCGACTTACCAGCTGTTGAACTTTTGACTGCATCCCACACATGCGGTACAAGTTCAACTCGCCTCCAACGCTCGTCGTCCATAGAAGTGGCGATGCCGTTGTCAAAGTTCCAATATTGCATTGCTTTCGTGAAGTGGACTATTTCACTTCTACAACAAATATTGTTTTACGTGCATCTAAATGCCTGTTCGTTCATTAATAAAGGTATCTATTTATCGTAATTGGTGTTTTGTTCTCGGCATTGTCTTAGTTCATGCTAATAGCTCTGTCCGTTTTTCCTCCACTTTTTAATTTCTGCAAACTGCTTTTTCCTCATAAAACAGGGCGTAATTAATACATATTTTTTGATATACAGCGATAATAAGAACAGGCAATTACATGGTTATTTGAGCGCCTGTAATAAGACACACCATGGATTGGCATCCCCTGCGGATAGTTCCCTGGGTGTAAACGGAGATGGGTCTATAGCGCTGAAGGGCGGGGCGTGCTGTCGTGCCACAAGCAATGTATACGCACAACAGATGCCGTGGCCCCGGTCTGGCACCATGAAAGGGCTGGATTTAAAGCTTTCTCAAACCCTTTGTACTGGCTTTAAACGCCGGATAAATGGACATCATTTTTCGCTAACTATCAGACTTAAAGGAATACTCAGTTACCATTATTAAATTTGAAAATACAATATGCAGCCAACCTGAGTGTTCTCAATTAAAAATGAATTTACCCGCTGCATTTGAAGACACACAAACCGGCAGTTTATGTCGTTGCACAGCGAATGCCGACCTGCGGAAACTGCGTTTGGCCGTTATGAGAAACCGGGAGGCGATTTCGATCGACTCGCTAGAGAAGATACAACAAAAAGAGGAGATCCCATCGAGCCAATTGAAAATTCAAAATGATCGGCAGCAATAATAAAAAAAATAGTTGAAAGAAATAAAAATATGGCCTTTTTCGATTAAAAGATGGGTTCAAAATATCGGTAAATTTCATTTTCGGCCGATATTTCAAATTTATATAAAGATTTCAGTGAAAATAAAATAAACTAAACTTATGTCCGTCAGTATAGCCCATGTATAGGGCTACACCCGAATAGTGTTTGGTAAGCGACAAATATAATAACTCATGAGTTACAGGAGCTCTGAAGATGTCACCGGATTGGCTCAAAGAGACGATGTTTGGCAAAACTTATCTCAATAAACAAAAATACAAAATTATTTTCCTTTCAACTAGAAAATAGTCGAAATAACATACAAGAGCACAAAAAATTACTGTGAGTTTTGTATGCTTCCCGTATTTATACCAGCGTACAGAACTGGGTAGAAAAATCACGGAGTAAAAAACCGATTTTCACCCTGCTCCACTCAATAATTTTTTCGTGAAACCAAATATTTTTTAAAAAAATTTTAAAAGTGGTTTTGTTTTTTTTTCAGAAATGGGGCAATTACATATATTTTTTCAAAAGATATCGAAAGACCCACCCCGACAAGCGTGTTCGATTTCAAATGAAACCACCCTATTATTGCCTCGAGACGCATCGTACGTGCAATATCTGAATTTTACATGCCCCTCTGCACGAGTAAATTAATTTATACTGCTCCACGTCGCAACGCTAGCGCAAGCAGCTGCTGTCGATTGGCGACATTGAAGCTCCGGCGTCGCCTGACAAAGCCGTAGCATTTCTGTCTTGTCGTTTGGGCCTGCAAAGTGGACGCCGCAGCGTGCTTCGTTTTTGCTGCTGCACTCAACTTGTTTATCAGCAGCGATCGGCGAAATTTTTGTTGCTCGCCGGATGAAGCGCCACAATCCACCGGGCAGCGCATGCAAGCCAAGACGTGGCGTTCCACGCACTTTTCCGCGAGGCGTGCAGTGGCGGGGGGCGGGGGGGACAAGACGGAGCGTCGCGTGCGTACGGAACCGGGTTCCCGTCAAAGATCAAGAGCCCGCTTATGCGGCAATCCATCTTACAGAAGGAAGCTACGAGCTAAGCTCTAAAAGCGGACAGAAGGTTTTGTAAGCTGAGTGCTGATGCTGTGCCGACGATATTCAGCTACGATCCACCCACTCCTACGCATGAACCAGGTCGATCGAGCATGATTATGCAGCGAAACCCGGAACCAACAAGCCAGGCCATCTGGAAAGCGATCGCGGCCCGATTCTGTTTGACTCTCGAGTGGCAATGGAGCAGCGGCCTGCGATTCACTAAGCTTCGTCAGGGTCAGCGACAACATGCCATTTGAGCGATTCGCCGTTAGCGCCTTGACCACGCGGACATCGCCTCCCGAGGCTAGCGACCAGCAGCCTCACCACCGATCCAGTGGATCCGCCCGATATGTTGTATCCAGATGCCGCATCGAGAGGCAAAATCTGCATCGCACAGCTTTGCAAGCACTCCTGAGCCTGGCCGGTGGCCGTCGCGGTTGTGTTTGCGCAGAAACGGCATACATTTGCTCAAAGCTTATGGCCGTTTCGAGTACCATCACTGCTAAAGGCGCAACGTCTTTTGCACGCTTGGGAACTGCGTTAAAAAAAAACATACTTCAGTGAGGGTACAGCCCTAGGAGACTACCATAATTGCGAAACAAAAATACAAGACATCCATCGACCAATAGCGTTATCCCGACCATCCAACAATCCTTTGGGTTTTGTCACATCTTGCAGTAGCTACGGATGTCAGCCACTGACACTGGCGAAATTCGAGGTGCAGTTTCGGACATACGCTCATGAAGGGTTTAATTGAGGGGGTTACATGGCCTGGGAGGGTCAACTTTTGCATCATTCCCTCAAATTGATTTAAACCTTCAGGGTGAATTCAACTTTATGAGGATTGATGACATCTAAAGTTTGTCTTGTGGGCCAATTCTACAACATACTATGCTTAACGAGCTCCAGAAAAGTTACTTTATTAGGAAATGTATTTAAAAAAAAATGATTGCAATCCACAAAATGTTTAGTTTAAAGTGAAGTAGAATACCATAGTGCAAGTTAAAGGTAAAAATTAATTGTAGAAAATGTAATTCCAGAAAAAAACAATAACACCCAAAAAAGAGCAGAACGTTTTAACAAATATCTATGTTTTAAAACAATCAGTTTTTTGTCGTGAAGAATTTAGCTTTTTCCAGAATATGAGTACCTTAACTTGTTCCTCAGGAAATTTCAGTCCAGGACACCACTGATTAAAATCTTCACACTTTCAAAATGTCAAATGATATAATTCCTCATACCACATTTCCTGCCAAAAAGTGAAACTGAGAAAAATGCATTCGAAGTTTCCAACTTCAGGTTTTTTCTAAGAGTCTGAGGTAGGCAAAATTCACCTGAGCATTGCTAGTACCTTCCTCTTTGAGGACTTCGTTGTTCCCCTGGCAATAGCTACCAGCTTGTGTCGTTTGTAGGCAAGCTAACTTTTGTAGCAGGCATTCCTTGACAAATAAACTGGCAAGAACCAAGAGGCAAATCATACTAAGGAAGAGCAGCAAAGCAGGAATATGATCTGAAGTGGAAGATACTGTGAAAGGGTGTTACTGAAGATGGTACAATATCATGTTACCGGGCAGGACAAATCGTCAAACCCTGTTTTGGATCTCAACCAACAAGGTTGCTCATATCAAATTATCAGGAAGGTTTTTTTTTTGTTTGGATGTCTAGGGTTCTCATGGCCATTGATACTTTTAAACTTGGAAAGCTTCTACGGGCTAAATCTAGAGAAAATGGTGCTTCCAATGAGGGTGAGATGTTTTGGCTACGTGAAACAAGTATGAAGCAGCGCAAAATAAAAAACAAAAACCTGCTCCTGCTGACTTGGAAGGGCTGCTGACATGTCGAAAATAATTTATTGTGAGATAAATCCTGCATGTTTATAAATTGAAGTTTCTGAAACCATTCTCTGGAAGTTAATAAACATAAACATATCATTTTTTGAAAAAAAGTTTTTACCGAAAAATTTGAATTCTGAATGTTTGTCTCTATGAAGGCTCCCTCGATGTAACGAGCGCAAAAACTTAAGTACTTCCAGTTTCGACCGCACAATTCCTTTAACATTGTGGCGTAGCTCTGTGGTAAAATCTCTGCTTCACACGTAGTGGACCCAGGTTTGATTCCCAGGGCAGCAATGCAATCTTTTTCAAGGATTTGGCAACATCGACGGACGCCTCTAGCATGCCAACTACAACATCGACTAATTACAACTAGAACATCAACAACCACAACAAGAACAACAACTACAACAGTGGTGGGAAGAGCCTACAACAGCTATTGCTGTAAAAAAAAAAATTTGTATATGAATAGAGAACAAAAAAAATTGCACACACAATGCGGTGTATTTACGTATACATTCAAACTATCCAATCAATAAATGGTGGAAGTCAAACACGGCCAGTTTGTCACTCAAACCATACTCTGTTTCACCTGAAGTCAACAAGTAAAGCCAAGGCTGCCGGCACAAGCTTGTAGCTTCAAAGTACTTTACTCCCAGATTGCACGTGCAAAGAATGCAATCACTGCAGCCACTACTTGATTGATTGACTGAGTTTTGATTGGCGCAAAGCGTTTAAAGGGCACTGACACATCAAAATCATATTTTTTTTATTATTCGAAACAGATTGAAAACGGTGCCGGGACATTACCCTCAAAATTCGAAACTTGGAATTCAGTATTTGTGAATTAAAAAAACAATTTCCAAATGCTGAATTTGAAGTTCCAGCGCGGTCCCTGGCAGTGCAGTCAGTCAAATTTGCGGTCTCCTGCGACTCGACTCTCTCGGACCTCCGCTGACCCGATGCGAGGAGGAGGCGAGCTGGCGAGGATAGAAGGAGCCGAGCGGGAAAAACCGGTTTTTCGCCGACACGCCGGTCTGCTCAAGCGCCGCCAAAGAGAGGACACAGATCTAGGAAGGGACATCTCACCGAACTCTGATTTTTGGTATTTCAAAGAAGGCCGTAGGGCGTTCGCAATTGCGTTAAAAAACATGTTTTACGATTGCCATTATTAAATGTTATAGAAATGTCGCTACAAAGCTTCTAAATTTCCTGATTTTTGACGTCATCGATCATAAGAAGCAAGGAGGTAGCAGCGGGAGATTTAAACGCCAAAAATAAAAGCGTGCGCGCGTGCGGAGAAAATTTTTTTGTCGCATGCGGTTTTTTTTTGCGTGTTTATGACTACAACTTGCAAGTCGTTTTAGACAATAAAAAAAATACGACATTTAGGGTGTCAGTGCCCCTTTAAGGCTATAGAGTGCCAAAATCTGCGACTATTTCAAAAAATGTTTTTTTAGAGAAGAAAGAGTCCAGTACTTTCTAGGGATTTAAAACATATGTATGATTCATAAAAGGTTCATCTCCAAGCAGAAGAGCAAGGTGTAGAGGCATGTGTGCTGAGTAAAACTGGGTGAAGTGGAATTGGCGGTATCTGTGATATACGGGGCACTCAAGAAGGATATGCAACACAGCTAATGGTTCTGAACAGTGTTGGCATGCAGGTGGATTTTCTCGGCGAAGCAGATGCCCATGTGTCCAATGTGTGTGGCCAGTTCTTAGCCGAGAAAGGACGACCTGGGAAAACTGTCCCTGTGATGGGCACTCGTTCACTGCTCTAGCATCAGCTTCACAACATGGAGTTTGCGGTTGGTTTCGGGGGCCCATTCCTCTTGCCATTTACATCCGATGCTGTTCTTTATGGTCGCTTTGTGGTCTCGGTAGGGTTGTGAATATAAACCTTCCTTGTAGCACAGGTGGATATGGCACAATCAGCAGCTTCATTGCCAGGTATATCCCACGTGACTAGGAACCCAGCACAAGACTATCTGCAATTGGTTTGCCACAGCTGCAGCAACCACTATATGTTGTAGCCGAGTGATTCGAGGGTGCAGCCACGTGCAGCCAGACGTGGGCGGGCATACCGCATCGCTCGGGGTCCGTGGTGACACCACTCACCAAACACCTACTGATGCAGGTACCCCAATGCAGGGAGCCACTACTTGTGTCTCTAGTGTTGCCATGTTCTTGATACCAGCAGGGCCATAATTTGACTGGCATTAATTTTAGTCGCGGCTAAAAGCATGATTGATCGCAGAAAGATGGTTTCAATACACAATCATTCGTTTGCGCAACAAATGAAGCTGCTGTTTACATGCACGTATTCATTGTTTCCACTGGGAAGCAAGAGATGCTATACCTGTTTTCACCTCAAGAACCATAGGAAAAAAAGTCCGGCTTCTCGCGGATGATTACTAATTTTCACCTTTAGGTGGAGATTCAAGATATATTTATTAGCATTTTGGAGTGGATACACGTTATCTTATCAAGGAGTACACGTTTCGAACGCCAAAAGCATCGCCTGTGCCTCCGACAACCAGATCTGGCGAGAACTATTTCGCGCGGCGTATGAACAATGCGCAAAGCTTACTGTTTTCTTGAGGTGAAAACGGGTATAGTAGAAAAATAGTTCAGTCGCTGCAAAAGCAACAAAGTTCTTGCCGTGTAAAACGCCAGGGCAAAACGTTCGGTTTAAGGCCGATATTTTTACAGGCAGGGTGGGATTTGGTAATAGTTTAGGGTGGCTCGGGCTCTTTTCTACGGAGTTGTCCGTACAAGAGTCGCTTTTGACAGACCAACGCCAGCCATAAAGGGCAAGCCACTTGAATTCAGATTTTCTGAACTGCGAGCTGGTGCGGAGACACACGCACAGGCCTGTCACCTTATCCTACACCGTTTTGAACAGTTTGGCACAATGCAATGCTGTGGCACAACTTTAAGTTGCTTCACACTTGGCGAGTGCCACGCTAGCTCAGACAGCTGCTGCATCGCGCATTCACCTCTGAACCACCAAAGAGCAAGCTAGGCCAGAATCGTGACTTCGCGGAAGAGCTTCTGAAAACGCTTACCAGGTGCACCCTGCAATATCACTTTCCTCGTTTAAGTTTAGACAGCATTTGTTCTTAAATAGATGTCATTTATAAGTTAGCAATGTGCTATCAATTCCATTACTACCAATAATTTAAACCCAAATTTTCAGTTCGCTATTTAAAGTAAGCACAGCTGCCCCCAGTTGTGAACCTCGTGGCACAAGAGGAAAGCCCCAAGGGTATCGGTGTTTTCCCACACTTACGTGACCACGGACATGGTGCTGGCATCCCAAATCTTACAGGTCCTGTCTCCAGATGCCGTTAGTATCTTGGTGTTATCGGGCTCCAGGACACCTTGAAACAAACACACTAACTCCAATACCTGCCACTAGGATGGCCCGGCCGAAACGTGGCACTGCTGCATGCACTCACCGCATAGATCCCACCGCCGTGGGCGGGTGATCCGAATTCACCGACTTTCTCATACGTGCTGGCATTGTAGAGAAACATCTAGAGCGGGGCAAAACAAACAAACCTCATCCTGCGTGCAAGGGATTAAAACTGTGAGGATTGCCAACCCACCTTTCCATCAAAGCCTCCACTCGCAAAGAGTTCGCCACTGGGCGAGTAGCGGACAGACTGCACGAACCGGGTGTGGTCCTGGAAGAAATGCATTTGCACTCTGAACACCCCTGAACTCTTTAGAGCAGGGCCGCACGCAGCCCCGCAAGGCAGTCTCGTGCGGCCCTTGGGACAACACTACAAAAGCACCCCATGCCGCTTCCTCACACAGAGTGAAGGACCCACAGCAGTTTTGACCTCAATAGACGGGAACAAGAAGCACTTCCAATTGGCATTGTCCAGCATACTTGGGCAGAGAATGCCTCCACTTCCTCGGGGATGGAAGCGCCAGTTGGCTTTGGGTAGCAGATTTGGTAACAGGAAAAATATTGGTTTGGAGCAGCCACTGATGCTTTCGGAGCAGAGGCCAGCCTGTGAGCAGATCACTTGAAAATGAAGAAGTGATTGCATCACTAATTCCATTCTTCTTTGATAATGACTGAGGGTTCCTCCGATACTGACGCATATTATTACCTTTTGTAAAGCACAAAAAGAATGCATCCCTTTTTTTTTAAATAAATAAGGCTGAGGTCAGAGTAGGTTTCATCGACAATGGGTATTTAAAAGATAGATGAAAATTTAATCATTTCACAACACTTCAGTTGGGATAATGACTCTCTCCCACTCTCCCTTTTACACTCAGTAGTTTACATAGCCCATAAATATAATTTTTGTACAATACCAGCAAAAAAAAAGTATGTAAATTAACACGTATATCAATAAAAATGCGTCCACCAATTTTTATAAACCTACTAAACTCCACGACTAATATGATGCAGCAAAAACAACCACCTACAAATATCATGAAAACCTACACTTGCACTTTAAAAGTGATACTGCTCTTTTTAGCGTCGGAACCAGAGTTAAAGGGGTGCTGCAAAG
This sequence comes from Ixodes ricinus, assembly GCA_037355805.1. Lineage (NCBI taxonomy): Eukaryota > Metazoa > Arthropoda > Arachnida > Ixodida > Ixodidae > Ixodes > Ixodes ricinus. The sequence goes on along the minus strand of JAZHYW010038066.1, from coordinate 135,275 downwards.
ACTTTTTTGCTAAATTTAAATTCGCACCGAACCTTTAATTTGCACCGAACTTTTCTTTTCTCAAATTTTGCTTTATTTGAAAAGTTGTAGGCAAATTAAAATCACAAAAACAAGCAAATAATACTAGGCTCCTTCACGACATCCTTGGTCGCGTCAGTGGCCGTGAACTAGAGGAGGGGTAGTGAGCTCAGTGAGCGCTCAAGGCTGCCGCACTCTGTGTCGAAGGCTCGAGAGGGGCGTTACTAAAGCATGTTCTGGATAGGCTGTATGAAGCTGGCGGCCAGGGCGGCTCGCATTGCATTTGCTACGCAATTAAACACTAATCCGGCATGACGCTTCACTGGCCACAAATGACAGCAAACACGGGGTAACGATCAGTGCAGAACGGGAGCCACTTCACGCTGCTATACCGCCAAATGGCCAAACCGCAAGCCAAACCTGCTCGCCGAAGGCCTTAGGACGCTCGGAACCAGTCGGATCCTCGAGCTCGTATACGACCGCAGCACCACCGCATACATCCGGGACCTTTCTACGCTCGCTGCTCGCCGGTGCCCGATCCCACTACCCCTTTCTAGTATGCGCTGCCTTTTCCACCGCTTGGTGGCGGGTACGTCGACGGGTCATTTGTTTCCGTACTTTATGAACTGCTTTTGTTTCTTTTCTGATCTAAAATACTGAACAAAAACTACTTTCATAAATAATTGAAACGGTTCGCGCCGCTTATATTTTATATTTCGACTAAAAAAGAAGCTTTTAGCGGCTCTGACCAGTAGTAAGCCCAGGACCAATGACTTCACATATTGCGCGCTTTCGGCACTGCGGGTCGCCCCATAGGTGGAAGAGGTTTCCGCACCGTCCGGTTAAAATATGACGCACTGATATTTAGTTGCTCTCTCCGTGCCCGCTGGCTTGCCCTAACCCCAAGAGATGTGGAAACCGGAAAAAAGGTAGACACTTAAATATGATTGCAGGGCCCCTTTAAGTCAAAGTTTGCTGCTCTTTCGATCGACAGCTACACAGGAACTACATTGATTACCGTATCTATTCAAAATGGACCCGTGCTTCTTCCTCTTTCTCAGCACAGCTTTTAAAATTAGAAGTCAACTTGGAATCAAGACCAATGAAGGTAGACCCGTAATATAGTACTGAACATAATATCCGAGCCTATCGCGCTAAGCCAGGCGCTCCCCCATGTCAGCCGCAGCTCCTAGCACTCCGGTGCAAAGCGGTGAAGCTCGACACGCACTAGTGAGAGGCAGCGAATGCCGACGTGAGGGGCGCAAATGCTACGGTACACCGTAACCACGCCCACGAAGGCACGTGGCGGACACGATAATTAAAGGTGCACTAAAAACATTCCCGAGATCGTCTGTTCTTGGTGATAACTTATCCAACGGGCTCGAAGTAACCTAGAAATCCAAAAATTATGCTTGTGCCGACGTCTATTTTCCTACTAAAAATGTGATCGAAGTTTGTGCCACGCCCCTCTCCGAGCGGAAAAATTTGGAGCACAGAATTCAGCGAAGGCGCGCGGCGGCGTGACGATGGGCGCACGCCAGCTAATTGCAAGCCGCCTTTCCCGGAGAGGCGGCTTGTGAATGACTGTCTGATCCTTCCGGAATGACTATTTCTGGTCATTCCGGAATAAGAGAGATTATATTTTAACAAAAAAATGAAAGTGTGCACTTTTAGTTACCAGGCGCAACAGTACGCATGCTGTGGGAAAAAATAAACAACCTGCCGCCAAGACTTTTTTTTTCTTTGTGTTATACATTGGTAAACATGCATAAGTGATTCACGCGCAAGCCTCCAGGCGGCTCCCAGATTTGCCTACCCAAGAAGACTGAACAAATCTGGGAGCCAGCTGTGTCCCAGCCTTTAGATGGTTTGCAGAGAGGTATAATTAGAAATCTCTAAGAACTTTGTCCCCAGAGGCAAACTTGGCATTTTCCCTCTCTGGCAACCTTTTAATTCGTTGCAGTATATCTATCATTTTGATATCATTCGGTTCCACATTAAATTTAGAAGGGACTAAATGGGAGAATTTTTACTTATAATCAAGAGGACTTTGTAAATTGTCTTCGAATACAAGTGCCAAATTAGCCGATTTTGGCCAATTTCACAATTTTTGTAAATATAACAATATCTTTTTAAATATTTGTTTTATTGAAGAAATTTATAACGTGTCAAAGTCTTTAAAGCAAAAATGGCAAAGAGATCCCCCCAGCAGTCATTGCAAAAGAATCTTCAAAAACGGCAAAAAAACTGCATATATTCGAGCTGCTTCAGATCTTTCATCAATTGCTGAGGAAGAACAATCTAGCAAAGAAAGCACTCAGGATTGATTGCAATGGAGCGAGACACTGCAACATCACACAGTGTGGCCAAAGCTAGAAGTATACTGCCACACTCCCTCAAGACAGCTCAGTTACACTTGGTCGTGATAGGGTAAAGCCAACCTTCACAAGGCTAACCCTATCCTGCAAGCATGCTTCATTTAACTGCCGAATAACTTTCTAAATTCCCAAATTGCAAACTAATTTTCCTTTAATCGTTCTACTGAAAAACCAGGAGGATATCTCGGGCACCCCCTTCGATTTAAATAGAGGTCGCTAATTTGAGACAAAACATTCACCACTCCAGATGTTTCCTAGAAGCGGAGATATATGCTACTACCTAACTATTACTTCCACAGTTACTAGTAGTGCAGAGGCTTGAGCAATGTCATGAGTAGTCCATAATACCGTAATACCCACTTCTGTTTACAAGCATGCAGCTCTCCCCAAGTTTGGGGATCAGGTCATCTCATGCCGCACACTCAAACCCCCGTAACCACAGATCAGGAACAAAGAATGTCCTCATGCCCCATCCCTTACACTAATTGTGAGCTTGTACTTGAAAGGTGGTCCCTCGTAGATGCCAACGGTGTTGTCTTCGCTGCCGGTGATGATCCGGAAAGGTCGCGTGGGGCGGAAGTCGCACGAGTTGATCTGCTTGCTGTGGCCTCCAATCTCTCCTACTGACGTGCCAGTCTCCGCCATGAACACATGCCCAAACCTGAAAGGCATATCGGGGCTCTCGCACCTGCGTCTAAGGGCACGCTTGCGCACGCACCTTTCACGGCCCTCCCCAACAGCCATGATGCGTTGGCTGTCCGGAGACCAAGCCAAGTCCTTGACGATGCCCACAAAAGGCTGGAACTCATTCTTCAGAATGTGCTCCTTCTGGACAGTGTCCCAGATGCGAATCTTCCCAGTTTGATCTGGGCAAAAAAAAACAACAAAAACGTACACTCTCTTGCAGTGATTTCATTTTGCTGATGGCACTTTGCGACGCCATCATTCAGATGAGGTCACAACGACGCTGTCGCTGCCAAGGTACAGTCTTGGACGACGCAAACCGACATGACCAAGGGTGTCAGTGGCACCAAGTGCCGAATGAGCAGCTTTGAGAAAAACATGCGCAAGAGGGTGCGGCACCGCTGCTATCTGGTCCGATCATGCAAAGAACACTGGACTGGCACCAACATTTCCTGCCCAGATACAGTCGAGCCAGCACCAAGCGTGGGGTAACAAAGATTGTGATTCGAGTGCATCACGGTCTCTCAACCGCATGCTCTTTCTCGCACCTCGTTTCGAGGCAGGACTACCAGTATCTCCGTCATCGCTTGGTCAGTTCAGCTAGTGTTGTCCAAGACAGCACATCATGCAATCACGATTAACAGACTGGCCCCAATAGCCTACCTGCGGACGCTATGTAAAATCCGCTCGGCGAGTACTTGGCCACCGTTGTCATCTGGGAGTGTTCCGTGTAGATGTCACACAGAGAGGGGTTCTGCAGCAGTGAAATTAGACAACAAAGCAGGGCATGAAGGCAGCCTCAGAGTTTTAAAGATTAGGCCGTTCATCACTCGCTTCTCTAAATTTTGCCCGGTGTTTCTCGACACTTTGGAGGAAGACCTTGGTAATCTGATGAAAGGTTGATTCCCCCTTCAATATTAATAATTATCAGTTCAGTTTCTTTCAAGACTGCCCCTGGGCTGCAATTTTGGTTTGCATTCGTAATACGTATTTGTATTTGTGCCCTATTTCTTAAATAGTCTATTGCAGCCGACAAGTCAAGACTCGAGGCCGCGCACTGTACACTCGCACGTCAAAATAAGGTGCCCATATTTCCACTTCCCAACCCAGACTATTAGGGGCAAATTCTAGTTTCCCTATTTTTCCAGTGTTACTCATCGTTTCTGGGCATACAGAGAACCTACTAAACTGTGTAAACAGCAGACGCCACCCACCGCAATGTCTCGAATGATGACACTGTTTCCATTTGTGTACAGAAAGGTTTTGCCCTTTGGATCGCCCCCCAGCACAAGAGGCATGCCACGCTGGGTGCGTGGAAGTGTTGCAAAGGTGTTCCCTGAAAATAAAGAAAAACAACATCCAATGAGCTCAGATAATAAGCAAAAAATATACCAAAGCACAAATACTGCAAACATTTCTAATAAAAAAAAAAAAATCTGACTGCTTTAAACACGCTCTAAAACGGTCTTCCACATCACTGTCTTATGGCTCTTGCATGACCTTTCCTCCTGAGAAGTCTAGAAATCCACAAACTGTTGGTGTGCGTGTCCAACTTCATAAGAAACATGTGCTCAATGTGGGACTTCCGACCTGGAGCGTTGCAGAGAAAAAAGCAAAGAGCACTACTGGAGTGTTGCGACTGTGGTTGGTCAGTACATCATGCAATTGTAAGGCCCGCTTCAGACAGGGCAACTTTTCCAGCAATATTGAGGTTGCTGGCGGGTTGTTCCCTAGCGTTCCCAAGATAGACGCAAATTGCTGAGATCGGGTCTGGCTCAAAACGGACGAGCAACTAGAACAACTCGGAGACGTTGGAAGCGGCAGCAGCCAATCAGGGACGCAATATTTTCACGTGACACCGCTGTGGTGGTGATGATGACAGCTGAAGACTTGGTTCTGGTTTGAAATGGATAGTTTCTGGAAATAAACCTTTTCAGTAAGATGAGTTAGTATTCGTAACGCCATTCAAATATATAAAATCATTTTTAGCACTTAGCTGTGCGTCTAAATAGTGCAAGAAAAATCAAATTTAATGATGATGATGGCAAGTCGTAGCAATTCGGTTGCTGCGTGTGAACGCAGGCGGCCCGTGCTGCTGGTGTTGCGACGTCAAGTTGCTGGGCGAAATTGCCCCGTCTGAAGCGGGCCTAATAGACCTTAGAGGGATGTAGCTCGTAGTTGGTTTACTCTAAAGGCACTTCACGAGTCCCTTCCTGCTCCCTTTCTCTGCAATGTTCCCCGTTGGAATCTCCTTCAACACATTTCTTATACCAAAGTGAGGCACGCACAAAAACTATTTGAGGATTTGTAGAATCCTTGGACTAGAGGTGTGTAATGTCTCACTTTGACTGTAAATGAAACCTATCTTCTAATAGGAATGTTTTAGATTTAATGTGAATTCAGCACGATGACATTGATAAATTGCAGCCAGGCTTCTCTCTGAAAGCATATCAGTGATGTGATTGGCCCAAGCCATTTTGGCGCACATTCCGGAGCAACCAGAACAGTGTTTTGGAGCAGCACATGTGGCCTTTGAAGCAACCAAAACAGTGTTTTGGAGCAGCAAAAGCGGCTTTTGGAGCAGCCAAGACAGTGTTTCAAAGCAGCAAAAGTGGATTTTGGAACAGATATTCTTAGGAAAATAAAAATATTCGTTTTAAGTGCTGTACAAACGAAGGGTACTTTGTGTTGTGTTGTGTTCTGATGAGACTTGTTGTGACGGAACTCGCTGCTTCTGTTTTTACTGCTCAGACATCCCACAAGTGTACAGTGCTGTAGGCATTGCCAAGCAATTTCGAAAAACCGCTTGCCACTGTTTTACTGGTTCCAGACGTGCCAGATTTTCGTCAAAAGTAAGCAAACGTAAAACAATGAATAGACCGCTTGCAGAAAACCCGGCAACAGTGTGTCTCGGCATGGTAACCATGGCAACAGCAAGGCGGTCAGCAGCTGCGTGACATGGTGAAGGAAAGCAGGTCGCAACCTTGGATGTGCGCCAACCGAGCTTTGGCGCTTCATGTGTTGTTTTAAGGACAGTTTACGCGCTCCACAGAATCAGTGAAGATGGCAACATAGTGCTGTGTCCCGGTCTGCACGCAATATGGATACACTGACAAATTCGGACGGAAGGAGTACTTATATATACCTATCGGACCTAAGGTCCCTTAATCGGTCCGTACGCTTCCGTGACCGTTTTGTTAACCTCACAAATTCGCAAGCATTTGCTTAATGAGGATAATATATTGGTTCTTCATTATACTGCTTTGCGTTTTCTTTACTATTGCTGTTAGCCAGGTATAAGTTTGACGCGGATAAACGAGCGTCGGTTCTACCCGACAGATCCGTTGCCTTTCGGCCGGCCTCACGATTTTGCATGCATTTGCTTCATACACTATGTTGTTATTTCATCGCACAATTTTTTTGTGTTGCTCGGTATACAGATACCATTGGCGAGGCTGAACGAGCAGTCAAATTCCTGTATCAGTCCTGCAAACATTTTCTACATTTTAACAATAAACGCGTGAAGAAAAAAAATACCTCGCAGGCGTGTTTTCTTTTTTTTAATCTTCTTTTATGTTACTGAGGCATCCACTAACACCATTTTACTTTATGCTTCCATGCACAACTGGGACAGCACCACATTAGGTTCCCCTTGAGATAATCTTTTTATGCAAGTTTAGTGGGGACTTGCAGACATATCACGATTTAATATGTGTCATGATTTGTCATCATCTCACCATCTTCGTTTTCAGGTTTCATACCTAGGAAAGCTAGCTAGCAAGGTTATTTTCCCAGCCAGCGGCGGGAAACAGCCGCGTTACTTCATTTGCCATGCCACGTTTTCACGCAGAGCCAGCAAGCGGAAGAAAATACATTCCTTCACCTTGGAGAGCGCGCACACTGTTGCCCGTGGCGCACAGAGTTGTCCCACTTTTGAAAGGGGTCTATTGCAAGCGTCCCGGCTGGTGCCTCAGTCACGCAATCATGTTCGCATGCGGGTGAGGCGAGCTTCGGCAGGCTTGCTGTTGGGCATGCTTCGTCGCGTGAGCGCAGACAATGGCTGTCCGATCGAAACCAAAACCATGCCCCTCAGCTCCGTCGCTAACTTATCCCCAAAATTGTACACAAAATGTACTTTCGAGCATGCGACAAAAACAGTCCAGTGGCGCGTGCTTGCCAGGCCGGCAAACAAGGTACAAGCTAAACACACAAAAAATAAAGAACCTGAGTGCATCGATGCAAGACATTGCGAGCCAGCCTCAAAACGTTCTTGAAGCGCTTCGTTCAACAACTGAACTCGAGACAAACAAGCATGCTGTGCGGGTTCAGCGTCCAGACATTGCCTTCTTTGCTTTAGCTCACTTCTCTTCCCCAACTTTCTTTCGCGGCAGAGTTTTCACGTACCGGGGTCCCTCAGAAAGAAGGCCCACTGAGAGGAATCTAGATAATCAATACTTTGACAGAGCAGTCTTTGAATTAAAGATGGATTTTTGTAGTAACGTATGATTTAAACAAGAACAGGAATGTCGATGAACATGCGGCAGTACTTAGTTTCATTTTAGAAAGTACCATATCTGTAGTGGTGTGGGGACGGCAACATTCGACGTCGCGCGACCACGGTGACTGAAAGGCAGTGGCCAAATATAGTTTTCCCACGGCCGTTGCTTCAGCTCACAAAGTAACTCCTGCCGCGCAAAAACGTGGTTTCGTTTCACGGCATGACAACATGGCTGGTACCCGGCACGCTAGCGTCGGAGCGTCTGCAGACATCCGCGTCTATCGCTGAAAATATAAAAAAAGAGACGAGAGACGAGACCCACAAGACGAGAGTGCGAAGCGAACGCGAGACGCTGGGAAAACCATGCAAGACCGGGTGGACAATTAATTTGCACGGTACTTTATGTCAGGCAACCGCTTGCGCCACCTAACACACGCCTGCTCAATTACAGTACTCAGTTTAGTTTCGGTTTTGAAAGGCGACCGAAATTGGTCGTTTGGCGCAGGCTTGGTGCAGATTACCCATATTTTGGCGAAATGTAGCAGGATGTAGCAGGGTTAGCCCCTTAGCGCAGTTTGGCGCAATTGGCGCAGCAATCACATCACTGGCATACCAATGAAAAAAAGAAAAAGTTTTAGTGCATGAGAAATCTTTTGCATACTAGTATTTAAAATAAGCACCGACAAGAAGAGCCAGATTAAGCAATCTAACATGGCAAGCAAAGCAATGACTGCATCGCTTATTCAAATATAGGCCAAATTTTTTTTTATTATTAGCGGTGTTTTTAAATTTTTTGACAGTTGTCGCCGAACATGTACAGCGGTGATTACACAATTAAAAGCATCCACCTAAATGCGAAACTGAGCACGCCACGGGAGGTGTTGTTATTTGATATGTGTTTGGTGAACTATAAACATAGTCACACCGTGATTCGCTTTCCTGGGCTATTTATAGTTTTCAAATTAGATGCACATGATGCTCACTTCACATACCGGCAGCTCCGGCAGTAGTGCCAATGGGAGCACTGGCTCTTCAGACCCAGACCTTCAATGCTTTTTGGAATTAAATTCATCATCCGACAAAAAAGTACCTCCAGTTAGGAATCTGAAGCCGCTGGAATGTCATGAAAGCGTATGTGCCAAAATAAAACCGGATGAAAGAAAGGTGACAACTTTTCGGCTTCAATATTTTAATTTGATGCGTCTAAACCAGTCTTGGGCAGTAACTAGTTACTAGTAACGCGTTACCAGTAACTAGTTACTTTTTCTGGTAACTTTTACTTGTAACGCATCACTCTTTATTACTGGTAACTTGTAACTGTAGCACTGTTACTTTTTTGTTAGGTAACTTTAACTGTTTACGCCGTTACAGTTACTTTTTTTTCTACTATATAAATTACAACCCACTGCCACGGACATGGAGAAATTGCCATCTTGAGGTATTTTTCTCCAAACTCCTCGCTGACAAGAAATAAAACAAATAAGAAAAGCGTGGCCACGCATTAAACAAACCAACAAAAATGCCTGGTTTGGCCCACGACCGAGAGTGCATGACGGACCAGTCAGCACGAAACCGGGAGATGAAGGAAGCGGCGCCCGCGGTGGTAGGGGAGGCAACAATGTCTGTTTCACCGACTTTGGCTCACTCTTCTCTCGTGGGGACCATCTACGGGTGTCGGTGGTCGTGAGATGCCTCCGAGTATTCCGTCTGGGCTTTTGTCTGGGATTTGTCTGTGCTGTCGTTTTTACACCCAGCCGTTCGCCGTTTCCTCATTCCTATTAGTTTTCAATAATGCCGTCCCCATATTGTGCCACTCGAGTGAACACGACTTCCACAGTTGGCGTTTCGGACATAGACGCCCGCGGTGTTCGTCGTACACTCGTAAAGCACCAGAGGCTAATTGTCTCCTGTCCCCTTTATTCTTTGGAAGCTGTTTGACCTGCTATGTTTAGGTCTGCTTCCAAGTATATCCCATAAGGTAATTATGTGACCATCTCTGTCCTCATTCATTTCGGATTGAAAAATAAACCAAAACGTTCACTGAAGCGGGCTGATGGCAATTTTGAAATTGAAATTCCGGTTGATCCTAAGTAATAACAATTATTCCAAATAAATTATGCACATCAAAATGCTGAAACAGCGAATGCTGCAAAAAGAAACACCCTTCGGGTTTAAATTTTTCTAATCTCTCAGTGTACCTTTCTTCTCACTATGGTGTAACAAATAAAATAATATTGTTTTGGTTTGTGATTCCTTGAGTCCAATTTTTGTACTGTAACGAGAAAGTAACGGCGTTACTGTTTTTGCAGTAACTGTAACACGTTACTTTTTGAAACCGGTAACTGTAACTGTAACAGAGTTACTTTTTCCCCTAGGTGACTGTAACTGTAACACTGTTACTTTTTACTGGTAACGTGCCCATGACTGGTCTAAACCCAACAGTGTGCAGCGCTGCAAGTGCTCTTTTGGAAACAAAACCCGACCACTTGGAGACATCTTTTGGGAAAAAAAACTAGACCGTCAAAGGTTAACAAAGAGGTTGATCAATCATCATAACCAAATAAGGTTAGTGAGAAAAATTTCTGAGCTCCTCATCTGCTGTTTCTTTTTGTACCTCTATCGGGGCAAGGCAGCGAAGCTTAACATGCTTGCGTCAGTGCAGGGCATACAGGCTTGATGCAAGTGTACCGGTGCGAGGCGGTGAAGCTTGATGCAAAAGCGCTGGTGCAAAGCAGTGAAGCTTGACGAGAAAAATTGAGGAATTCTGAACACACTATTTATCTCAATTTTTTACTTAAAAAGTTAAAATATTTGGAACGTGAAAAGTTTGCTTCGTATTGGCTTAAATAGCAAGCACTATTTATTTATTTACTGACTTATTTCAAATATTTTCAAGCTAATAATACGTTGAAGAGGAAATGAGCTTACAAAGCCAATTACAGAGTGCACGGATTGCAAGACTGCAAGAGCATCCTTAAACAGAACATAAATTAGTAATACTAGCAATCGAAGTGGGAAGGCAGTTCCAATCAATCTATGTTTCGGGTATAAAAACTCTGTAGATGCAACGCTTTGAAACTGGGAATGCCGACCTTGTGACTGGGATGAATGTGAGAAGGGATGTAGGATGGACTAATTTGTTTATGAAATTAGAGTGTTCTGTAGAATGTTTTATGAAGACAAACAAAAGATTGGACAGAGGCACATCAGGGACGGCAGATCTGAAGAATTTTTCATGTAGAAATGCTGCCAGTACAGTGATAGGTGGTTAAGATGAAGCATGCTGGGCAAGTTTGGACGGACTCCATTTTAAAGTAATTACAGACTAAAGACTGGGCAGAAGCATATTCCACTTTTGGACGGAAAAAAATTCTGTACAAGATTAGTTTCAGTAAAAACTGAGAATTTTTTTTCTCAAGTATCTTGCCATACGGTTTAGCTCCGTTCACCAGATATGTGACTTTTCCAAGAGGTTAAACTTTATACAAGTAACATGACATTCATAGAACAAATGCTGAAGCAACAGGAACATCATCAAGTAGAGCACAAACTGAGCATGTGACACCCCCAGATTTTTATTTGTTGAGTGTTTTGTTCCATTAACCTCTGGTGACAACTGAGAAATATGGTATGAGTTACGTCAAATATTTTTAAATAGATAATGGAGTCCTCAGCAAACAGGCAATGTACCTGCCAAACCATTAATGAGTGTATGCCCCCCTGATGTGTCTGGTGACAAACAGGATGGAGGACATTTAACTCCTCTCTAGTCCAGGCTACTGGATGCTCTTCTCATCATGTGACCTCTCAATTACCCAGTCATAAAAAGTGTAGATGTTTTGAAAAGCTGTCAAAGGCCCAAGAGTGCCTGCTCTGCAATGAAATACAGGGTGATCTGTTAATTCTATGTAGAGTGGGTACTTCAGTTGTCTGTGGAGTAGACTTGGCGCACACGCACCAAGTCCCATTGGATGCTCAGTTGGACGGCCTAGGACAAGGAAGAAAGGCTAGCTGGCGTAAACAATTAAAAAATGAAGTGCGTGTTGTGGTCATGTCATGCAAGGCTCAAGAAATTAGTGTCATAAAATATGAGCCCTACTTGCTAAACCAATTTAAAACAAAGAACATGCTGGGAAATCAAAACCTGACAGTGAACATAAATTATTTCTAGTATATGGTCAAGAATAGGGGAAAATTTAGAATAACTCGTAGAAAGAAAGTTGAACTACAATTAACTCTTCTTGCAAATGTTCTCCCACCACAATTTCACAACCTAAATGTTTTGATTGAGCCAATATAGTTACCTTGCGAACTGCAGAAATCTAAAAGGCAAAATGCTTGTCCCGTCTTTTTTTTTTTTTTTCCCCAGGCCAGGTGTGTGGCATGTGTAGGGTTCGGAGTTTTCGGTTTAAACCGATAAAAACCAATAAAAGTATGCAGTGATGTGATTGGCCTAAGCCATTTTGGCGCACGTTTCGGAGCAACCAAAACAGTGTTTTGGAGCAGCAAATGTGGCCTTTGGAGCAACCAAAACAGTGTTTTGGAGCAGCAAAAGCGGCTTTTGGAGCAGCCAAGACAGTGTTTCGGAGCAGCAAAAGTGGATTTTGGAGCAGATATTCTTAGGAAAATAAAAATATTTGTTTTAAGGGCTGTACAAACAAAGGGCACTTTGTGTTGTGTTGTGTTCTGATGTGACGTGTTGTGACGGAACTCGCTGCTTCTGTTTTTACTGCTCAGACATCCCACAAGTGTACAGTGCTGTAGGCATTGCCAAGCAATTTCGAAAAACCGCTTGCCACCGTTTTACTGGTTCCTGACGTGCCAGATTTTCGTCAAAAGTAAGCAAACGTAATACAATGAGTTGCAAGCGTCCCAGCTGGTGCCTCAGTCACGCAATCATGTTCGCATGCACGTGAGGCCAACTTCGGCAGACTTGCTGTTGGGCATGCTTCGTCACGCGAGCGCAGACAACGGCTGTCCGATCGAAACTGAAACCATGCTCCTCAGCTCCATCGCTACCTTATCCCCGAAATTGTACACAAAACGTAACTTTCGAGCATGCGACAAAAACAGTCCAGTGGCGCGTGCTTGCCAGGCCGGCAAACAAGGTACAAGCTAAACACACAAAAAATAAAGAACCTGAGTGCATCGATGCAAGACATTGCGAGCCAGCCTCAAAACGTTCTTGGAGCACTTTGTGCAACGACTGAACTCGAGACAAGCAAGTGTGCTTTCCTTTTTCAGCTTGCAGACATTGCCTTCTTTGCTTTAGCTCACTTCTTTTCACCAACTTTCTTTCACAGCAGATTTTTCACGTACCGAGGTCCCTCTCAAAAGAAGGCCCACCGAGAGGAATCTAGATAAACAATACTTTGACAGAGCAGTTTTTGAATTAAAGATGGATTTTTGTAGTAACGTATCATTTAAACAAGAACAGGAATGTTAATGAACATGCGGTGGTACTTAGTTTCATCTTAGAAAGTACCATATCTGCAGTGATGTGGGAACGGCAACATTCGACGTCGCGCGACCACGGTCACTGAAAGGCACTGACCGTATATAGTTTTCCCACGGCCGTTGCTTCAGCTCACAAAGTAACTCCTGCCGCGCAAAAACATGGTTTCGTTTCACAGCATGACGGCATAGCTGGTACCCGGCACGCTAGCGTCGGAGCGTCTGCACACATCCGTGTCTATTGCTGAAAATATAAAAGAGACGAGAGACGAGACCCACAAGACGAGAGCGCGAAACGCGAGATGCCGGGAAAACCATGCAAGACCGGGTGGACAATTGATGCACGGTACTTTGTCAGGTGGCCGCTTGCGCCACATATCACACACCTGCTCAATTACAGTACTCAGTTTAGTTTCGGTTTTGAAAGGCGACCTAAATTGGTCGTTTGGAGCAGGCTTGGCGCAGATTACCCATATTTTGGCGAAATGTAGCAGGATGTAGCAGGGTTAGCCCCTTGGCGCAGTTTGGCGCAATTGGCGCAGCAATCACATCACTGGTATGTCGAATCCATTTTCTAAAATTCAGTGTTCACTGAAAAAATCCAATTTGACCTTCCAGTCGTACCGCAGAGCCGTGGCGAAGAAGTAGAACGACAGTGTCTATCGAAACGTGTCCCAATGTATGGCATACACGGATGCCATCACGACGTTCTGGTTTAATGTGCGTTTCATCGATCGGAACGTGAAGTCCGAAATGCCCCATGACTTCGCCATGTACGAGCCTGTTTTCAAACTCGTTGTAGGGGAGACTGACTTGATGCAAGCTCTGCAGTCAGAGTTTAGTGAGTACACGAAATATGTTGCGCTTCAAAACGTCGCATCGTGTCTCTTTTGGCGGTCAGATTTGGTTGATTGGCCGATTGTGGCTCAGGCAGCGCTTCGCCTCCTCAGCCTGTCAGTGTCCAGTGTTATTCATGAAGCTCAGGGTCATATTAACAGGAAAGAAAGAGTGCGCATCAACGAGAACCTGGGAAAGTACATATGTGTTTGCTATAATAAGATCACGTAATCCTGATGTACAGAAGGTGAAGTTCTATGTTTTTTGGGCATAGGCTTCATATCTGACTGGTCTGTAAATCTATTTTTTTGTTTCTTGTTTCTTGGACAGTTGCACACATTAGCCAAAAGTGTCCATTTCTTTTTCAATGTATCTGTGCCGTTATTCGAGTAATCACAAATATCAGAGGTACAAGGATCATCTGATCCTGTGCCCATTGGTGTTTATTTCATATTCACCGAAAAATAGGTAAACTTTTGTGGGCATAAATATACACAAAAAAAAACCAAAATCAAATTTTAAAATATCCATCGAAAGAAGTATGCCAAATTTTGAAAAAAACCGAAAATGCAGAACTTTAGTTATATGCTACAATACAAACAATGATGTCAGTATAACATGCTTAATGCTTCATGGGCACATGAAAAATATGTTTCACTATCCTTGTTGTTCAGCCAAAAAATTATTTTCTGTGCGAACCAATGTATAGTTTATTCAGTGTCGGTGACTTTATTTCAAGCTATTTTGAATCAATGTTTAATAAGTAAAAATGTGAAGTAAATTTGTCCCTCTTGTTTCCCCCTTCTCCAGGGATTATTTTGATCATTCCTGTCCAGCTCGCTTGCACCTTTGCCTTTAATTGCATTAGCAAGTAAATTACAGTTTGTTTAAAAGCAGCAGCAAGATTACCTGTTGCAGGGCCATGTCAGAAGCCACCTTAAACCTGACAACCAACTCATTTCAACATTGGCAGCTTGAAGTGAGGTGAATGTCAAACGATTAAGCATCCTTAACATGTGCTTGGTAGTATTTTTTGGCAAACATAATGGAATATTTGTACCATTTCTCCCAAATTGCAAAAAAAAAAAAAAAAAACTGCCTTGATTATTTTTAATTTTTGCTCATCAGCGTTAGATGTTATTTGTTTTCTCATATCTTGATGATCTTGTTGTATCAACATTTTCCACCTCGAAAAATTTTTACATTTGCATAAATTACACATCATTCTATTCCGCACAAGGCTTCAGTGTACAGCATGTACACAAATGTTTCGAACCCACTTTAAACTATTCGCAAAATTCCGTTTCTCAACACATTGCACAGTGATTTACTACAGAGCTGCAGCTAGGTGGTGGAAGTTTGGAGTGAAATTATAAATGACTGAACTTGCCTTGTCCAAAAAAGAAAAAATAAGAACCTCTTTAAAAGTGCAGACGGTGGCTCGCCGACTTGCTGCCGACTGAAGGCACCATGTGAACTACGAGAGGATGCGGCACCTCAATCAAAGTCGGTGGGGATGGTCAGAGAGCCGGCCAAGCAAAAGCAGTAGCAATTTTCCTGGGTTAAAAACAAAAAGATTTTTATGAAGAAGAGCGAGACGTTGCCTGTGTTGCGTATAAACCATGCCGCAGATTTGGATTTAGTCATTTAGGTAGAAGGAATGGATCTTTTTCAATTTTTGAATTGTGCGTTACTTAAAAATAATTTTTAAAAAAATGTTCAAGTTGCTTAGTTCTTTTCACGTTAATATTACCGTAGAATGCTGCGCATCCACCCATTCCACATTAAGTGCCCATTACCAAATTTGTAAGATCTGAGAAAATATGCACAGTACATTTACATGTAAAATTGATGACCGGACAAGCCCCCATCCCCCATTTCTTGGCGATTATCTCCGAGTTTGAGTGGGCACCTGCCCGGTATTTTACAGTACAAGTATCCGAAAGTACTGGGATCAATTTGTGGTAATTGTTCGAGATTTGGACGCAGTCATGGATACTTTTATTCTAATGGAAATAAATGGTACTGAAGACATGATAACTCTATTTTCTAGTCCTGGTTACAATCGTTTCGCCCGTACAAGACCGTCTAGAAAGGGAAAAGGAATATCCGTGTACTTGAAAAGTAGTTGGTGTACAACTCAGGCTGAGATAGTGATGACGCATGCGAAATATGTTTATCTGCAGATTAGCTGCCAAGCTTTTGCAATGGACATCACAGCAATATATCGCCCTCCGTCCAGCAATGCCAATTTATTTCTGGAAGAACTTTCAAATGCAGTATCGGAATTCAGCCCGACCGGTCACTTCTGTTTTGTGGGCGACTTAAACCTAAATATCATGGATTCATTGCGACATACTGGGCGGAATTATTTAAACCATCCGGCAACTCATGGCACCGAGAGCGCTATACAGGCCCCTACTTGAGAAGAATTTTTAGGAGGCAAATTTGTGTCCTCCTGCATTGACCACATTAATCTTTGTATTTTCGATAATACTGTAAAAGTGGCTGTGATATTAGAAAAACTAGCAGATCATTATTTTATAGCTTGCCAGGTTACAACGAGCAACAAGGGCAAGGACTAATACTACGAAAACTTAAATAACTATTACTGATCAAGTGTAGTTTGATAAAAAAAAAAAAGGTTAACGACTATGACTGGAATAATCTTTTAACCTCTGTAGAGGCACCGCCGCAATATGATACAGTAGTATTATTGCGTAAGGAAGACCATGAATGGATTACCTTATTGCGTAAGGAAGACCATGAATGGATTAAGCACAAAATTTTAGCGGCTATAAAGTTCAAGGATTTCTCTGGAGAAGATCAAGTGTTTGCCAAATAATGTAAATCTAAAGGGTGAGCGGTTAAGAGGTGTTTCATGCTGTATGTGCAATGTGAAAATGGTTTTACCTTTTAATGTTAGAAAAAGTTATAATGCATGCTATGGCGCAGTTATTTACGATATGGTATGACCCTCCTTGAGGGTTGTTCTTTGTTTAGGCAAAGCGAGACTAAATTCTTTATTGAAAGGTATCTTATGGAACATCATGTTTGATAGGGCCGAGGTCTCCGACTTCTGTATACTTAAAAGAATTGCACTGCAGTCTTTCAATGGGTTATTTGAAGAGACCGTAGTACTTACCCTGCCGAGTTAGGTACACAAGCCCCTAAGGCTTACACCGGCTCGTTAGTGTACTTTTTGGAAATGTATGTGTTACAAATAAAAATTTGTCTCTATTCTTTTTAAGCACCCCTTTTCGTATTTAGGTTATTAGAACAAATTATTGCACTTTGAAAATCGCGCTTTAGAGAGACGTGCACCGCATTGAGGAAGCATACTCCAAACTTTTGGAAGATTGACTGCTAAGCTCGGTGTAGCTCAACATTGGTTGGCAGCATTGTGCAGAGGGCGTCTATGAATGCCGCCATAGACTGCCCAAAAGAGGTGCTTCTTTTTTTAACCAAGTAAATAAGTTTTTTTTTTTTTTTTTCACTATACAAGCTTCCACCACCTAGTGGCACCTCTAGTGAGATGCATTGAGAAACCGATTTTTGTGGATCATTTAAAGTGGGTTTGAAGCGTTAGTGTGCATGCCATAGATTAACGATTTGGAATGTTTTGACAAAACAAGTGTTGCTAAAAGGCTACTCCCGAGACACTGAAATTGCTCGGCAGGTCGAGTCGCCACGACACGCAGAGCACAAGATTGGCCATTTGCATGGCCAGAAAATAGCTAAAGGGCAGAGTAGGCAGCCAACTAGGGTAAGAGAATTTTGGGGACAGCACACTCTTAAAGGTTCACTGATCCCCCATGAGCGAGCTGCACGTTGCTTAGAAGAGAAGGGGTGCCTTGACAAAATTTGGAGCCCACAAAGGTGATGGCTTACAGAATGCAGATATCCTGCAACACAGATGAAAAGTTCAGAATGTGTGTAACCTTGACTTCTAGGGCTCCTTTGGCATACATACTGAGAGAGAAGAGCTGCCAAACAGTCTGCCTTTCCTATAAGACATGTGAAATTAGAATTGCTGCCCTCAGCTTGGCACCTCCTGTATTTGTCCTTTGGAGCATTCAAGATTGTCGAGCAAATCGGAACAGCTAGAAAACCCACCAAAAGGCATTTGTGAGTCATCTACAACGCACGCATACAAGCAGACATCTCCCGACGAGCAGTAAATTGGCAACCAAAAAGCTGCACGGATCCAAGGAACATTCAGCAAACTTTTTTCGGGCGACAAAACTCGCCCACAACTTTGTCGCATGCGAGGTTTATTCCGCGGTCACGAAGGTACTGGCGTCTCAGAGATACCGGCGTTTACGAACACCCGAAGAGACAGCCTCGGAGAGAGTCCGAAAGCTAGAAATCTCGAGAACAAAACGAGTGACGAGCTGACCAGACCGTCCTACCAAACATCCCACCCGGACCGGCGCCCCAGCCCCTACTTCCGTACTATGTTCCAAAGGAAGCCGCCGACCACGGTGGTGAATCATAGCTTCGCAGGCACCTACAACCGCCCTGCACCACGAAGCCATGCGACCAGCGTGCAAGCGGTACAAGCGACGAAGCAAGACTATCGCCGACACGCTTCAAACGCCCCTAAAGCCGGTCCAAAGTAGTTGCCTGTGCATCATTCGGAGGTGCCGACTCATCTGCACTTGCCGACACCAAAACTAAACAATAAAAAGCGGTACACAAAGCCGGTGGCACTCCCGCTTGCGCAGAGGATCGCATTGGCAGCGAAATTACGAGTGGGCTACCATCACCGCTAGGATTGCTTCGAGGGGCGAGGTGAAAAGGGCCCCCAAAACTCTTCTCAGGTGTCTGGGGTGCCGTTTTGGGTTGTCCCCTCCCCCGACTCCCGGCCAGCGCCGGTCGCAAGGGACGGAGCAAGCCGACATAACATTTTGTTTCCTTTCGGCGGAGCCGACGGAGCGAAAAACGCTCGTCGCGAGCTGACCTCTGCGGCAAACGACACGGCAGACACTTGTGGTGCGGAGATGGAACTCACAAAAAGTTTTGTTCGCGGACGAAAGCGCGAAAAACTTACTGTTCCTGTACGACATTCTTGCAGACCGGCACGCCTCGTCGACGATACCTACCGCCTACCCAACGTACCTCACTCCTTCCTTCTTCGGCGGCTGCTTTGCCGGAACCGGAAATAGAGAGCTCCGACTCTCGCCAGACGTCGGCACTTGTGCGGAGGTTTCGATTTCGCTTCCCCAAGTGGCGACCGCGTCGGCCAAAAATAGCCACACCCCACCCCAATGCGCCACCGCAAGTTCACCACTTTGTTCTAAAAGTGAACTACGAGACCTTGCCTTGATCTCCAGATTTTTACTGTTCTTTTTCTTATTGTCCAAATACCTACCACTGAGTCCAAAAAAAAAAAGAAAAGAAATACGCTGGAGAAGCTGGCGGGTGCCGCCGTCATAAATCACGGACGAGATTTTTTTTTTTTATGCATAGCATTTTTAGGGCCAGTTTTAGGGATTTTTTGTCCGTGGCACGCAACCTCGGTGATGTCAATGTCCCGCGCAACATCCGTGACATGTGACGTCATATGAAAGCGTGACGTCATATGAAATCGTGACGCAACGTGATATCATGGCACGTCACGCCACTTGTCACGTGACACCATGCCGTGACAATGTCAACATAGGTACAACCACCGTTTCTACTGGGTGATATCAAGGAGCGCCAGGCTCTTTAAATCGCCCGCAAAATTCGGTTTCTTAACCTATCGCGTTCGATTTTGTACAGTGTTGGCCACAGGTGGTGTTTCTATAAAATTCTCAAAGAAGCGAGCTTACCCGAGGAAAAAGTAAAAAGGCTTAACCTCCATATAAAAAGCAGCGAAGCCACCGGTCCTCAAACCATTGGGCACCCTATGGTTTGAAGACCGGTGGCTTCACTGCTTTTCCATAGGAGTTCAGCCTTTTTCTTTTTTTACTTTTTCCTCGGGTAAGCTCGCTCTTTGAGAATTTTATAGAAAAAATGCACCACCTGTGGCCAACGCTGTACAAAATCGGAATGCGATAGGTTAAGAAACCGAATTTTGCGGGCGATTTAAAGAGCCTGGCCGCTCCTTGAATCACCCGATAGAACTCGGTTGGAAAACTGCCATAGAGCCTGCTTTCAAAAAGTGGCTCCGATCCATACTCGTGAACCTAACTAATGGCAATCACAACGCCGCCATTTCTCTTGCAGCGGCCACTCCGGAACTACCATACCGGAACTGCACGGCCCATTTAGCGCTCAGAGGGCAGCACCATTTTGTTAGACCGCAGCGCCCTCTCCACACATCCGGGAAGTTCGGCAGGTTCGGCGGGGTAAAACGAGAGAGAGGGCACGCGCCCGACTCTGCTAGCAGACGACAAACCGGGAGGTCGCCGTTCTCCATCTTTGGGCTGTACCGGCGGGCTGTACATTGGCTGTACCGAACACTAAACTCTCGCTTGTGGCTGCCATTATGAAGTAATTCGTGTTCTTAGACTATTTATGGCTACTCCAATATCAGCCTTTAGCACTCCGTTGTTTTATTTCAGTAAATGATCAAGCATGTTTTTATTTATTATTCCAGACTTCCACTCATTATCGCTAAAGGCCTACACCAGTACAAATTTTGTATATAGTAAAATAGCTACAGCAACCGGATTTACTTTTCGCCGGAGCGACCGGCCACTCTGACACAGTTTTTCCAGTTTTTCGCACGCAGGTAACATTGCAATCACACTCGGTTAGCCCTTTTATCGAGCATAGCATTACACGATAACTTGCATATCAAAATCCGCGCATCTGCACTTGAAATTTCCAAAATGACGCGATTTTAAACAGAGTTTGAACGCCAGCCGGATGTTAGGTACGGCCCACTCGGCGGAGGAGACGACGTGCAAGGTGAGAGGGGAGTGCATTTTTTTCTCTGGATGGAACGGTGGAATCGTGTGAGGGCCCGTGGCGCCATCTCGGAGTGCTACTTCACAGTAGCTATATAAATCAACTTTCATGTTTTTACTCGTTGCTAAAGGGCGGCGCTGTTATCATAATCAGTTTGGTTGGGTACAACCAACAAGGTAGGGAGCTTAGAGCGATAATCTGGCAGCTGAAAGACGAGCGATTCGGAGGAGGAATAATGGACGGTCACGTGACCCGACGTCACCGGAAGTGACGTCACAGGAAAATGAAAACCACTCACCTTTAGTTCAATGACGGTTCGAAGACACGATTCAAATCGATGACACTAGATTCGGTCACGCTGTTCCAGTAATGTACGCAACAATGTAGGCTTGTTGTTGCTAATAAGTACATAAATACTGACCATACAACACAATATCAAACAAAGGCGTCGGAAAAACGCAGTCGGCAGCGTGCGGTACAAAAAGCAAGACAAAAAATAAAATGAAAAAATGATATGTCAACAAAGTAAAAATAACAAATATTTTCCTCGCTAAAAACTGTGACGTCACAAAAACAAGCAAAACAAAAGTGCCGTTATCACGTGACGTTATATTTATAACGTCACTTCCGGTGACGTCGGTTCACGTGACCGTTCATTATTCCCCTCCGAATCGCTTTCGTGCTGAACGTGAACCCCACCTAACCGCCGCCATGTTGCACATTTTTGACTAGACACATGACCTTATAGTTTTACGTATAGTTTTTAACGAAGTACTGTGCACAGATAATTAATTGCTTATTGATCTTTAATAACAGTACTGACGAGTTAAGTTACCTATGTTTCGTTGGTTTTAAGTCCAAAATGTGCTTTTACAACAAAAACTCGAGCAGCTTTGCAATGCCTCCGTCGGCTCCGCCAGATGCAGTCAGTCGCAGTGCTGTGTCTTGGGTTTTTATCAGAGCTAGACACTGATCTCTGGGGCTAGCAGTATTGAAAAATAGTTTATCATGTTTTTTACAGTGATCGCAAAACAAATCTCAGGTCAGTTTAGCGTAAAAGCCTCAGGATTTGGTACGGTCACGTGTCTAGTGATCAAAATCGTACAACATAGAGGCAGCCAGGGGGAAGGGGGGCACTTTTGCCTCGTGAACAGGATACCAGTTTATTGCTCTAAGTCCCTCTACCTCGCTGGGTACAACCAACGTTATTTGATCATCTCAGTTATGGAACTGCCGGCCATAGACTCTGCTTACGAGCAGTACCACCCTCTCACCCCCGGTTCACCTCCCATCGTTCGATATGCCACCGTTTTGAGGATGGCTGCAATGGTAACTGCAGTGTATTCCATGGAATGAATATGCTTTGAAGCAGAGCACTTCAAACGATGGGAGGCAAACTGAAGGGGGATGAGGGGGCGGTACCTCCTTCCACGGAAATTCCACAACTGAGGTAATCTAGTAACATTGGTTACGCCTCGCCAGGTGCTCGATACCGGCCTGTTAGAAGTCAGCAGCCCATGGTGGCCCCGCGAAGACCACCGTCGTGAAGACCGCTCTGGGCCTAACGCTCTTCACCATCCATCATCATCGTTCTAAATGCATCCAGTCAACAAGCTCTCATCACCCGCAACATCATCGCACCTTCGCCCACAAGCTTTATTTCAACATCGTCATGCATCTTGTATATTATAGACCTTTTCTGTGTACTCTTGTCCCCAGCCACCTAATAGGCGTATCCGGTATGGGCGACAAAAAAATAATCCAACGTTTCAGCCTGGAAACAATAAAAAAATAAAGGGGAGGCAAAACGAGAAAGTATGACGGTTACGCTCATATCCTAAATGCCTTCTGTTGGCGTGGCAAAGGCAAAACAATGTTTTCGCCCATACTGGAAGTGACGACAATTCAAGATGGCGGCGCACTTGCAGAAGAGGTCTATATCAGCCCATAATCACCCTTACTTATTTTTATACCCTTTTCTTTTTAGTGCTGCAGGCCCCTGGTATGGACCTTTGGTCTCTCTGCAACCCCCAGCATCTCTCTGAGTTGCAAATAAATATTATCACCATTATTATTTCCGCCATAGCGTCACGTGACACAATGACGTCAGATGACTATAGTCAGTGACACATTAAGGTTTCAGGGAAACTCCTTCCACCTCTTTCCCTTTAGCAGAGAGAATACTGGAGAGGAGGTTGCCTCCTCTCCAGCATTCACTCTGCTTCTACTGGAAAGAGGTGAAAGGAGTTTCCGCCAACTCTTAACCTGCCAATGACTACAGATCACCTCAGCTGAGGAACTCATGTGGAGGGGGTACCTGGGCCCCTCACTCCCTTCAGTCCGCCTCCCGTCGTTCGAGGCGTCATCTAGCTTTTCATTTCAAAACTGTGTGCTCCATAGAGTATGGTGAAACACCATCTAGACGCTGTGCTCCTAAACATAAGCACTGGCGAGAGGAAGCTCCACGACTGATACACAAAGTGTTTCCAGTGACGTTTGGTAAAACCATGATGTCACGCGACACTGACATAATGTGACATCATGTGGCATTTCTTTCTGTGCCGGCAAAAAGAGAAGTGCAAAGAGGCCCTGTAATGCATTTAGAATGCCTTTGGGAAATGCTAAAGTGACAGCCATTCTTTATCCTATGTCTCATAGGTTCTTTTACCAATACATGTTCAGTGTTTTTCGGTTGCGCAGCCGGCCGGACGTGTCTTAAATGCTCATTTCAACACACATTACCAGAAGTACCTAGAAAAACAAAATACCCCAATTTTGAAGTTGGCCAATTCCAGGCCACACACTGCGAGCTCTCGGGGTCGGGCACTGACCCTGAGCGGCTCAGGGGCCAAGAGGCGGGCGACTTAACAATTGAAAGTCAATTTATTAAACAGAATGCAGAGCGCAAGTTTGTCTGCTGCTTGCACAGGGGGTTGCGGTGACGTCCAAATGCCGAGCTTCGATTGGCTCTCGTTGAAGAATAGTGGGCAGACTTCAAGGCAGCTTGCTTTGAGGTCTGCCCACTATCCTGCAATCAGGGCCAATCAGAACTCGGCGTTCTGACGTCACAACAACCCCTGCAACAAGAAGCAGACAAACTTGCGCATACCTTTGACTGAGGTGCATACGCTGTATGCAAACACAGCTTACCGAAGGCACCGCGTGAGATCGAAAAAGAACATTGGGGTCGCGTTTGGACTTGGGGAAGAAAGAGATGCCGGTGGGCGGCGCTAGCGGTGAGCCCGCTCACAACGCTACAGTGGAAGCGGAGCGATAAATTGCTTTCGGAGGTTTCAAGATCACACTGTTTACCATGTGTGCTATGCTCACTTGGTTTTTGCCAGGTTGAATAAAAATCAAGGAACCCCAGTTTTACTATGATGATTTAAATCTAGCCTTTCTGGCAAAAATAATCCCCAAAATACTTCAATTATTCACCGCTTGTCTATCATTCAATGCTTTCTATACGCCTTTTTAAAATTTAAATAAAAAAATTGTCAAGAAATATGCAGGCTAAACACAAACAGCGGTGCTCTTCTCAGCAAATCAGAGCGTTGAGCTTCTCTTCTAACCTTGACCTCGTTTGTACGTAATGTCCTATTGCAAGCAATTTAGAATGCAAAAGAAAAAGCAAATAAAGCTTTTTCCCTAACAAAACAATCAAGCTAGTATGGCAGTATTTACATCATTAAAAGTTTGCTTATTGAACTGTATAAAATTGTACAGTTACAGTATTTCTTCTACAGTTTTCAATTATTGATCGGATGGATTGATTAACCTGCCATGTCTAAAAATGTGTCTACTTTTCTTTCTCGCTAAAGTGCTTTAAATCAAATTAATCTGATTGAAATAAAATAAATCGTTTATTTGATTTTTATCCACCCTGGTTTTAAAGCATAATTTGCCATCACAATGAATTTGACGTAAGGTCTAAAAAGAAGGAAAAAGGGAAAACCTTCAGCTCATGACTTTCCTCTTGTTCACACTACGACGACTTGCAGGGAAGCCAATGCTGCGGACGCTATGGTTCAGCATGTGGCCGTGAAAGTGCGCACAGAACAATTTCATTTCGGGTTATACTATAAAATGTGGACATTTGTAGAAGCTTGACATATGCAAGACGAGCCGGTTGCATACTTAACCCCACGTGATGTGGCTTCTTTAACTTTTAATTGTTAAATAAAGTTGTTCAACCACTTTCAACTTGAACCTTTAACTTTGTGTTCAAAAATGTGAAAAATTTGCCCTGCAGTGAAAAGGATCAGTCACCCATTGCTTGATCCAAGCATAGGTAGCCACTGCCAGAAAAAAGGGTTAGGTGCAATAAAACTGCGTACAACACCTCTTTTTAAAGATTAAAATCATTCAGAACTTCTGGTCACTTGTTGAGAAATGGTCGACAAGTTCTCAGGAGTTCTCAAGCACTGAAAAATCCGGGCACGAGAATATATCATGCTGCAAAACCCTTGTCTACAGAATCCAGGAATCATTCCCTACACCCCCCCCACGGTCCGACCTGGATGAACATAGGCCCGGTGTGTGGTCGTAATCACTACTGTGAGGTTAGCAGTCATATTGCACTGGCTTAGTTCCCATCTATGGCATAAACCACTGACATTTCAGAAGTAATAAGGAGTGAAGCCATAGTAGTAGTGAAGACTAGTCAGAACTCCAGGTGCGCGAGCACGCAGGCACGCACAATCTGTATTTCAGTGCCTCAGAATGTCGTGCCTGAGTGCAGGCACTTTCCTAAGCTCAACAGATGAGTCACCTTTGCATTTCACGCAAGGATTGACAAACCGGCACAAATACGTAGGAGGCCGCCAGAGGCCTAATGACCATCTACAGTTGTTTTAGAAACAATAAACATAGTCAATGATATGATGAGCCCTGTAGAGCGAGTGATGTGCATCAGGTTATCGTATGGATTTGGGGTTCTACAATTAATTCCTGGGGCAATCTATAGGCGCATCTCTGCTAGATGGAGTTCACATGTGCTAATCAGGATAATATAAACAAAAATATTAACTCCTGGAAACCCAAGAAAAGGCTGTTTATACTTCGTCTCACCCTACGATGGACTAAAGGCAAAAGCCACGGATTGCCAGATCCAACCACGAGCCACTTAGAAATTGTGTGAATTTCGCTCGATGCACGCATCGGTGCCCGCCTCTTGGATCACTGATGAGGGGACGGGTGGACAGTGGTTCGAATCGAATAGCAGTGAGTGACTCAACAATTTTACATTGCAAAGAAAGCCACGACATATAGGCTCTTTGCAGCGTCGAAGCTATAAAAATGATGCGGCACTTTTGGATTCGAGCATTATTCATCCACCCTAATCAATGTTAAGCATGTCATGCGTGGCACGGGATTGGACCTAGCGGCCCGTGGCTTTGGCCTTTAGTCCATCGTAGGATGAGACAGAGTAGTGAAAGGGGAGTATTTGGAAAGTGGAAACATCTGCAATGTTCTTGCGATACCCCTCAATATTGGTGAAGCCATTGACATTTGTACATCTAAAACAAGGCAAATCAAGTTGTTAAAAAAAAAAAAAGAGCAAAAGTAAATAACTGTGCCGAGTCAAAGCTATGGGTGGCTATAGGTTTCTGGGTTTTCAGTTCCTTTTTTGTGAAATCCAGTTTAATTGTTGCTAATTCGCCATTTATTCAACTTTACTTTTCTTACATTCTAAATTCTCTGTCTTAGTGTTTAGGTGCTTGCCCTCTTGCACAAACTTCAATTGGCTTTTGTAGTGACGCAGAAATGCAGCAACACCCATTGTCTTGGGCACATGTTAACAATAGACAAATGCCCACTTTGTTTATTGTCCGAGGTTAGACGATAAACAAAGGACAGCAGTCGTCAGGACTGCCAAACTAGCACTCTACTGAGTTCAAAAGACTTGCTTTTACCATGTGATCTCTAATCCCAGACTTTTTATCAATCAGAACTAGTGAAACCTCTACTTGCAAGCGTTTATGCCATGTTTTTGTTTTATCCAGAAACCCAGAACCCTAGCCATAAACTTATCTGAAAGAACAGCTACGTTGGAAGACTACAACAGTGAAGTGCCTGCATGGTGCCGAGACCAAAGGACACCCATCGCGGGTCAGTACAAACTGGCTAAAACACCAGGGAGCAGCAGATGGGGCAAAAAGAAAATGTATCACAATCTTGTTATCATAACATGTAAACAACTGCTGCTTGTTTATTCGTGAGTAACTCCAGCCACAAGCACTCCCCATTCAGGCAATTTGGTACGCGACCGGGTCACTCTGTCTGGCCGTCACTTTACCATCTTTGAGCAGCTTGTCCAAGTGATGCTGGACGTTGACCCCGGCGGCTCTGTGAAGGTGGACCGGTGTGTCCACGTAGATTTTCTCCACGAGCTGCATGGGTGTCAGGCTCTCCGGACTAAGGGCAGCCAACGTGTCGAGAATCTGTCGCTCTCTCAAGAGGCGGTGTCTAATGTACTCCCTTATCCTCGGCTCCGGGTCCGAAATGACGGGCCCGTGTCCCGAGTAGATGACGGACGGCTTCAGGGAAAGGATCTTCTCCAGAGAACCCATGTAGGAATGCAGGTCTTCGAAAACGGCCGTACCTTCGCCGAGCATGCAGTCCCCGCTAAACACCGCCTTCTCTTCGTCCAGATAAAGGACTAGATGGTCCTGGGTGTGACCCGGCGTTGCGATTACCTTCAATGACGCTCCTCGGTACGCACCCACTCTCCGTCTCTAAGAGGCACGAAGTCGGACTTGTCGTTTTTGAAGGACAGCTTATTTACCTTGCACCCCGGTTCGATATTGGTCAGGATGTCGTCGACGCCGCCAACGTGGTCTAGGTGCCAGTGGCTGACAAGAATCTGTTGCAGGGAGACGTCCTGATCACGCAGGACGGACTTGAGAGTCTCAATGTACTCAGACACGTTCGGATTTCCAGTGTCCAACAAAATGCGTCGCTTTCCCGTTCCAATGAGGTAAGTATTCGTTCCTTGGAGTGTCATGGGGCCCGGATTGCATCCTAAAATACGGATAATTCGTGACGATAACACAGACACTTTTGGAATGAACGTCGCCATGCTTGCCCAAGCTGCGCTCAACGTTGCTACGCCGCTCCGCTCCCGTCAGCTGCCGTCGCTACCGCTTTGGAAACACTACCATGCACGACAGACAGACCACAAACAACTGGCAATGATGATGGTGGCGGGAAACCGACAGTGGTGACGCCTCCTGAGAAAGAGTATTTGGCGGGTACGACCAGGAGCTTTAAAATCGCCTGCGATTACATCTTTAATAAAATAACACAGAACAACGAATTCCGTGCCAATTTCAACACCCTTTAGTGAACTACGGTTAGAAAAAAGAAAGAAAGAAGAAACCGAGACGCAGAAGCGCCTGGTTTGGTGCACGCTCGTGGCCATTCGACGGTTCGACCACGAGCTTAGGGTGCAGGACTGCGGCGTCTGAACTGCACAAAATAAGGTATGGCCCCAAAATAACTCATTTTTAATTTTTCCGAGTAGGGCATTGCTGGTATGGCCATTAACGCGTTTGGCTGATCCACAGCTAACTGCAGCGCACTCGGTTGTATGTAGTCGTCTGCTCGTCTTGGAAGGTAGTCAGTCGTACGTGGGGTCACATTTTTGGAGTTGTGCTGCTTTTCTAAAAGGAGCGGTAAACTGTTCGGTAGATGCGTTAAAGGCACCTCCGTCTGCTGGTAAACGGCCGAACCCTAGCGCAGATCGTCCCTGGAGCCATGGCCCTGGTCGAGAGGTGGTGGCTGTCCACTTACGCGTCGGACATCTACAGCTACCTGCGCGTCAGGGAGCGACGGCGGATGGAGTACCGCGGCCAGTCGCCCCAACTGCACTGCAGGAGGGACCTGGTGCGTTTCATTGGCGAGATGTGCGACAAGATGCACCTCTGCGTCGCGGTCCACCACCTCGCCACGCACCTGCTCGATTTCTTCATGGACGAGCACGACATCGAGCTGCACCAGCTGGAAATGCTGTCCCTGGCCTGCCTCGTCGTGGCAGGTAAAAATGGCGTCTCTTAGCCCCGGTGGTCCTCTCAACATGGAGCGGGAACGCTCGTGGTAGACCAACCACCGCAATGGACGCCCAATCCGTGCAAACCTTTCTGCCACATGGCTTGACATCGCATCAGCTACTGTGATCTTGCTGCATACCTTGTGCAGCACACACATCGCACCACTCAATTTATCAATAAAAGCGAATAGAAATGACCACCAGCATGTTATCATGATGTCACACGCAAGCCACGTGTGAATAGCATCAGTTTAAAATTAGAACATCATTATGGGGAAAAAAATAATCGTCACATCTTCACTTAAAATGGCAGGAAACTCTCTAGTTCTGTTTAAGTTAGCAGTATTTTCAGTGTTTCATGTATGTAGAGGACAGGGCAGTAGCTACATTAATAGACCTATTGCTATATTACCCAAGCATTAAGGAGAATGCAGGGATTGGTGTTCCACGCGCTGCACATGCTGGCCTCGGCAGTAGTAAATTGTCTAAAGCAAAAACCTAAAACAAATGGCATCTTGCACGCGCGTTCGTCAGCGCTTTATCTTGGTTATTTACTTTGAATATTTTATACAGGGAAGGCGTGCGTGTGTGGAACACCAATCCCTGCATTCTCCTTGATGCTTGGGTAATATTATAGCATCAAACTTTTCATTAAAGAGAGCTCAAGGAAGACCTTTAGAGTGAACAAAGTCAGGAGATCTCCATTAACATGTGCTACTCGCTTCGAAGATCATTGCTTGACAACCAGATCCTCTTGGCACATGCAAATGCAAACTGACAAGTCCAGAGTTTCGACCCCTTTCTGATGCCACCAGGGCCATCACTGCACCATAAAGCTTTGAAAGAACAAATAATCTCAAGCACATAAAGTTCTCAGCTGTTGGGCAAAAGTAAAATTATCACATTTTCTCTTCGCATGTTCTTTAAAAATTTGCCTAACCGAATCTCTCCGCTAAAAACTATGACCCATAAAACCTGCGTTTTTAACACTCTGACCCAAACAGACAACATTCTAAAGTACAAATGCAACCTATTCCGGATTGTGTACAGTGAAGCTCAGAATTAAAAAATACCATACTTCCCACTCCACTCCTTCAAAATCAAACTTAATCATAAAAGGACACCAACCATTTCTCAAATTTAAACTTGAAAAATATGACCTAAATCATATGCCACAGAAAAATGAAAAAAAAAAAAAAAGAAAAGCTGATGCATTTATAATTAACCGAAGCATCTCACTCCCTCCACATGCAAGATTCATGCCGGCTATTGTGCCATTCAGAGCCGCCATATTGGAGGGTTTTTGCTATACATCTGTGGACGCGTCTGCGTAACTGCGTTCAACCGTTTTTATATTAGGGCAATGTATTTGAGCATTCAAGGGGTTGGTCTTTAATTTCAATACAGCGAAAAAACAAAAAGACAGCCGCAAGATTGTGGAAAAGAAATTGACAGCAACGAGGTCGCAATACTCGTCACTGAAGCAATGAACTTGGCCTCCCAGGCAAGCAAATGGTCTTTATCCAAGACTGCACGAGCGTTCGGACTGGACTGGCCACACACTCATATTATAGATTTACGACTCCCACTTTGCTGGGACCAATGCTGGGAGCAAAACTATCGGTATGGGAACCCCCCAATATGGCAGTAACTTCAGGATTGACCATAAGTACACTAAATGGTGCTGCTTTCTGCATATGGTCCAGAAAAACAAAAAAAGCAAGATCGAAGTATATGCAAAAGAACACAATACCCCTTGAGATTAAAAGTTGCAGCTTTCTTGCTTTTCAAGCACGATTTCAGTTGCAGTACATGCGACAACACTCCTCCGAGACGAATGTGCAGGGCATACATTTTGTACATTTCTCTCCACCTAAGACCCTCTCAATTCCCTTGGATTGCAGCGAAGGCGGAAGAGCTAGATCCCCTCATTCCCAGCAACGGGAAATCGTGAGGCTCATGCACAACGCTTTCACAAGCACCCACCTGGCCTGCATGGAGATGTCAGTCCTGGTTTTCTTCGACTGGGAGGTGCACCACCCCACCATTGCGACGTTCCTGGACTACTTTGCCCTGCTAGCCATGTTTCCCAGCGACGTGGTCAGGTGCAAGGATTCGCCAGCGCAGCTTCTCAACCTTGAGAGCTCCTTGAAAAACTACCTGAGCTACTTCCTCGACACAGCCCTCAAGGGTGAGCACGATGCACACGCAGTCGTCCCCCACACGAGCGGACGTTCCTTTGCAACATTGGTGGGGAGATACGCTGATCTAGCAGTTGCTTCAGCTAACACGTTGGACCTACCTTCCCGGGTTAGTTCGGCATTGTATCCTCCTGGTACAATCATGTCTCGTTAAGATGGACAAATTCGTCCCCACCAAAAGTGGTTCATAATATATTGAGACAAAAATGCACATCTAGTTAGTCCCCTTTGGTTTCTCTTAACGAGACATCACCGATGCGTTAAGACGTAACCACCTACACTCCAATGCGCAAAATTGTTTGCTCATTGCGATTTTAAATAAAAAATGTGCGTGAGCCATGCCCATATCAACAGAATCTTAATGCTGCCAAGTTTGGAAAGGTTGTACTTTAAACTATGTATATAGGTAAATATATTACAAACAGGTACTTCCTTGCATCACCCATAGAACCAAGCAGCTCTAAGGAAATTCCCAGCTTTGCTTAGTATTTTCTCAATTGTTTTGAACTCCTCCTGTGAAATAAATATTAATATCCTCTCCCAATTGTGAGCTCAGCAGTCTTGTCCAGGCCAGAATTGTTGATTTTGTTTCAATAACCACCACAGTAAAGGCTTGTTCAAACATTTGCATTTAAACATGACAGACTGCTTACAAGGGAGTTGTTATGGCAGCTGAGATCCGCACATTGCGTCGGAGTAGAACGCGAGGAGTCACTCTCAAACGGAAATTTCAGAACCAGCCTTAATGAAGGCAGCATTTGACCTTTTGTAGCAAGTTTTGCAGCAGGCAAGATCATATTAAAACAGTGCACAAGCAGTGAGGAAGAAAAGAGAACACAGAGCGCCGACTCCCAGCTCATCTATTGTGAAATAAGACGAGGCATCAGAAATGAAACATACGCACCATAAAAAAGAGGAAAACCAGTGATATATGAATGAGTTGTACTAGAAAGAGAAAAGAAAGAAGAAACACAAAAAAATGGGACCTCAATTAAATTCAAGAAAAATAAAAGGGAAGAGAAAAAAAAAGGAATTTAATACTAGGCCGGCCAAACTCAATTGTTGGCGTTGGCTAGGAAAGCTACTTCCTTATCACTCAAAGAGAGCGAGGAATGGCTCACACATTGCTGGCCAATTTTTTTAATATGATAGGCTTCTAAAATGTTTCTGCTTTGGCCATCTTGATATCTCCCTATAACTGTTGTGTTAGAAAAAGTTGGTGAGTACTTGCACGTGAAACAGTGTTAAGGCAGGAGGCCTCCCATTGTGGCATGAAGGGAGTGAAAATGTTCCTGTAGTCGGTCGTTTAGGGATCGTCTGGTCTGTTCTATATGCAACCACCACACGTTAGGGGGATCTTGCAGACAACACCCTTCGAGCAGGGAACGAACTTGTGCTTATGGTGCTTTTGGCGCCCGGGCATTGAGCGATTGTCAATTATGGATCCCACCCTAGAATAAATCTTGGCCATCTTTTGGGGAGCAGAAAACACTACTGATATCTCATACCGGTAGGCAACTTGTTTCAAACTATGTGAAAATATATGCAGGAGGGACTACCAGGGCAGAACCTGGGATGGAATTGGATGTTCTACGACCTTAGAACGGGAGCACGAGTATGGAAGAATGCTTTTCTTTGATCGGGGCGAAAAAAACCCAGCAAAAGTGATTGATCAGGACAGACAGCGAAAGGTCCAGGAATTGCAAGATGCCATCCTTGGGTTGTTCAAAAGTGAGCTTGAGGTCTGAGCCACACTTGTTTATTGTTTCCTCTGCCTGATTTCCAATATTACCTTCCACATTTTTCTCATACACAATCAAGAAGTCATCAACATATATCTCAAAACATTCTGTACTGGTAGGGGCGCTAACGGAGTCCTGAATGGCACGATCAACCAGTGACAGGAGAATGCCTCCAAGGATAGAAGCTCCACGTGACAAGGAAGGAGGAGACTTTGTGTCTGCCCGTCCCTCATTGTCCCAGTCTCGGGGTTTTTGTCGAAATGTTTAACAAGGAAGGATCTTTTCTGCTCATGTCAGAATGAATGTTTCAACACAGAGTTAATGCCGCTTTGATAAAGAACTTCCGATCGGAGCCTTTTGAAGGGGTAGGGAAACGAAATTCCAGCGCTCATTTTCTAGCTTGAATGTGTTGCATGTTGCACCCTATTGCTGTGTTGATTCCGTTATCTAGGTCAGATGCAAATAACTTGATTAGAGATATTGGCCAAGAAATAGCATCTTCTCTTTGAAGAAATCCTCGATATCATTATTCCTATCTTTACAATATCGATCCCAAACTTAAATTTCGGGCACCACGAGGACTACCAAGGGCAGCCGAGACGGTCCTCCATCGCTTGAGACTGAATGTGGCATACACCAACAGCTACCTTCATAAAATCAGTAGAGCTAAGTCGTCTGAATGTGCTTCGTGCAGAGTCACACATAACATCGAACACGTATTGTGTGAATGCAAGGACTACAGCCGTGAAAGGGAGCTTATGAAGAAAGACCCGAGGCTACAAAATGAACAAGACGTAAGCATTCGTGCTCTAATTGGTCCATGGATTTCTGCTGCTGAGGGGTATAAAGCTACGAAAGCTCTGCTGAAATTTCTAACAGCTACTCGCTTACAGAAGAAACTGTCGGGGAGTAGATGAACAGCAATGGCCAAGGACAATTTCCAGTGAAACATTTTCGTTAGTTTTTATTGTTTTTTTTTAGTTTTTTAATACTTTGGTTTTGTGTGTTTTCTCCCTCTATCTTTTCCTGTTTACCTTTCTCTCTTCTATTTTTATGATTTTCGCTTCCGTTCATTTCACAATGTAGCAAACCAGCACCAGGCGCTGGTTGACATCATTGTTTAATAAACGCCTACCTCTCTCTCTAACCTCAAAAACACCAGTCTTCCGTTGAATGGCACAAGAAAACTAATTTTAAAGCTAAATAAACGATCTTTCAATGTGCACTTGGTGGATGCATGTGGAGCTTATTTGGGAGGTAATCTAGCAACGTTGGGGAACTTGCTACGTAGTCGTGACATAGCAGATTCCTTGGGAGCAGTGCCGCTCTTTGGAATTTCAACATTTTCCTTCTTAACTTTCCTCCTAGCCCAACTCACAAATCGCGCATTGTACCAAACGGTCCAAGAACATGGAAAGGAAGGACTCCCCTCTTTCTCTGACCCTCGTTCATGCAACTGGACACAGCCATTCTCCCCCTAGAAGATTAGCCCGTCGCTCAAAACTCGAACAAAAGTTGCTTTCCCCACCCTGTTCAGCCCTAAGCCGACAGTGTTGTGGAAGCTACGTGCTCCTTGGGCCAGCCACACGCTCGTCACCCCACGGGTACTCCGAACGGCTCAGTTGTAACGCGCCGACACTATTGACACCACCACAACGCTGACAACGCCACCAAGGGCAAAGCTCATAACCCCGCCAGCCTTGCTACGTCACGAATGCTGGGAATCTTTTCTTTCTGTTTTTGTTTGCGCCGGATATCCCATGACGCATCGCACTCTCCATTCGCTTCCCTTCGAGCGCTTGCTCGAGTGCACCGTTTGGAACGAAAAATATAGCCAGTCGTTCAAAATACAAACGTGCGATGATCATTTACGGTTATTATCCGTCATGCTCGACTCATTTCCGAACGAAATTTGAATATTTCAATTTTTGTTTCCATACCCCTTAACCTAAAGGAGGCCAAGCATTGGACTATAGATCTCTGGAACAAGATGACGTTGACCCAACTGGCAGGCAACATCAAAAAAGCAGATGGGTTATACCTTGAGGTGTTCTTTAGTGCAAAAACGCATAAGGACACCTGCTTGTTTTGTGTAATCGCTACTGAACGAGGTACTTGGCAGCGCCAAGTGGCTGCCTTCCTTCAAAAGCTCCTGTCTGGTTTAAGCCTCACTGATCCATTTCTTGTACGCAACACGTAAGATGTGACTGATTCGCTGAGATCCGAGAGGTACAGCAATCATGGCGCTTTTAGTGTAGATGTCAAAGATCTTTTCTATTCCTTCCCCTTCAATCCTTGCTAGCTTCTGTTCAATCATGTATTTGAAGTTAACGGTGAGCTCCCCTTCCGAAATGCTACCAGGATACCCAGAAAAGACTTCCTCGAGCTTTTAAAGTACTATCTGAAATCTATGTTCATAGTGTGGAAGGATGCTATGTACCTACAAAAGTCTGGAATATGCATAGGGTCTTGTGTAGCCCCAATCCTTAGCAACATTTTCTTGTCACTACTATTCAGGACTCCCTTAGCCTCTACTAGTGCAGAACATTTTTAGATACGTTGATGACTTCTTGGATGTGTATCGGAAAGATGCGGGAGGTAATATTGCAAATCAGGTTTTGGAAACCATCAACAAGCGCGGCTTAGGCCTCAAATTTACTTTTGAACAACCCAAGGATGGCACCTTGCAATTCCTGGGCCTTTCGCTATCTGTCCGGACCAATCACCTACGCTGGTCTTTTTCGCCCCAATCAAAGAAAGTCATTCTTCCATACTCGTCCTCCCATTCTAAGGTGGTAGAACAGCCATTGCCATCTTAAGTTCTGCCCTGGGAAAGTCGTGTTACCATGTGGTCAAGGATAGTTGTAGTTCTCAGCTTGAATGCCTAAAAGCGGCTGGGTTTCTCCTACTGGCACTTGTAGAGGTTTTAGGGACTCTGTTGCTCAAGGTTAAAGGTAGAGCCACTAAATAAGCTATGCTTCAGAGATGGGTAAGTCGCTTACCCATATTGGGGCTCAAAAATCATGGTTGCTAGTTATCTGAAATCATAGGAAATGCTTTTCCGTCCTTAACAAATGTTTAAACAGCGACAGAAAAAAAAAAAAGCAATATTACATAAGCATCTAAACATTGAATCTGATGCTGAGGAAGTCACACTTTTGAATTATGACGATCGGCAGTTGCATCTGCTCAGTAGTAAGCATAAAGATGGCAACGCCTACAACAATCTCAGGAAACAGAGTGCTGATACTGTAAGCGTAGCTCATTTAGTGGCTCTCGTTGGTGTTCACAAAAGCAGACCAAATAAACTGAGGAAGCAATCAGTGGTAGTCCCCTACTTGCATAAATTTTCACACACTTTGAAACAAGTTTCCAACCGGTATGAGGTCCCAGTAGTGTTTTCTGCTCCCTCAAAGATGGCGAAGATTTGTTCTAGGGTGGGATCCTAATTGACAATTGCTCAATGCCCGGGTGCCCAAAACGTCTCAAGCACAAGTTTGTTCACTGCTCGGAGGGTGTTGTGTACAAGATCCCCCTAACGTGCGACGGTTGCTATATAGAACAGACCGGACGATGCCTAAACGACTGACTACGGGAACATTTTGACTCCCTTCACGCCACGATGGGAGACCTCCTGCCTTTACACTGTTTCACGTGCAAGTGCTCACCAACTTTTTCTAACGCAACAATAACAGGGAGATATCAAGACTGCCAAAGCAGAAACATTTTAGAAGTCTCACATTTAAAAAAATTGGCCAGCGATGTGCGAGCCACACCTCACTCTCTTTGAGTGATAAGGCCTTCCCATCCAACACTTACGATTGATTTTGGCTGGCCTAGTATTCGATTCTTTTTCTTCCACCCGCACTTAATTGGGTTCCCATTTGTGGTATTTTTCTTCCTCTTTATTTCACAATACATCAGCCGGAAGTCAGCACTCTTCTTCCTCACTGCTTGTGCGCTGTTTTTAATATGATGCCATCTTACCAACTAGCTCCACTCTCCACTTTACAGCAGGAAAAATGTTTCTTTAAAGCAGCCACCGGTACTTGTGGAGCAGATGTCATTGTAGCTATGTCCCTTGAAAAGGACATAGGACAAAGGACATTCCTGGTTTCCCACTTTCTTCAGTACATGCCACGAAGTGCCTGGGCTCCTTGCAAACAGAGCCAAGTGGAGCTCCCAACAAAGACCCGAGGCAAAACTAAGTGAAGAGGACGGACAACTTGCAAGTTTCAAAAATGGCATCCATTTCGACTTGCACGTTGTGCATCCTCTTTTTTGGGCCGTGCCCAAGTCCCACATTTTGATTGTGAACATAGCAGCCCACCTGCCTCGCCACTCTAGCTCAAGTAGAGCCGCAACAGTTACGAGGATTGTTGCCTCTGCAGACTACAGCTTCATCAAGATGCCTGCATCAATGGTGGCAGCAGCTTGCGTGGCGTGCTCACGCATGTGTCTCCACCTCCAACCACTCTGGTCACCTATGCTCGAGAACGTCAGCAAGTACAAGCTCGAGCAGCTGACACCTTGTATCGGCCGCCTACTCAGGTGAGTCTGTTTGAGATGTTTCAGTACGCCTGCTCGTGCAGCACGTGCTGCGAGGGTTTTGCTTCCACTTCTTTCTGTTCTGCTGAAGACTGTAGGCATGCTCAAGTAGACTGTTGATGTGTTAACTGAAACATCTCTGGAGGTTAAAAAGGCAGCACACATCCAATGGGCCATGTGTACTCCAACGTATCATCTGCACATCTTGGGGAGAGCTCGCGTTTCACTAAGAGATGCGGCCCAATTGAACAAGTTGTCTATTAGTGAGCAAAATGTCAACTGACATTGGGAGGCTCCCCATGAAATTTCTCACGAGTACAGTATTTCCTGCCAGCCTCTACTATCTTCGTGTTTGGATCGTTGCTGAATGCATTTTAGTGTCAATGTCCCGCTTGTGAAATGGCCAGGGAGCATGTGCAGGTCAACGACAGCATGGCAAGACGATATCAGGTACCGTAAAAACCCGCATATAATACGAACCCGTGTATAATACGAGACATGATTTGAGGACAGCGAAAAAGAAAAAAAAAGTTTTATCCGCGTATAATACGAAACAATTTAAAGACTGCGAAAATTTTCCGCGTAAGATACGACCCAGGAAGTCTTAAGAAAAACGTTTATTTGCGTCGTAATTGAACCTTAATCACTGTCATCACGTCCATCAGACTCCTTGTCCGACGCCTCCTCCCAAAGGCAGTCATCTTCAGTGCCTTCGAGCGCATTTGAACTCCCGCACTTTTTGAAAGAGCGAGCAGCGAGCGACGAGCGTTCGCCGCCGCAGTGAAAACCTGGCGCGGCGCATAAAGCTAGCAGCCCAATGTCGGCTCCGCCTAAGTTCTCTCGCCTTCTCTTGCAGTAGCTCGATGTTTACGGCGAGGTCGCGACGACGTGCCGTTTCGACGTTGCTCTTTCACAAAGTCGCAGAACTCGACGTCGGCGAACATGCCATTCTTTGGGCCTCTAAAGCTTCTCCTTGTTCCGTTGCACGCGAACAGAGCTTGCTTTTGTTGTCGTCTCCATCCGCGGATGCCGCCTTCATTTACGGCGAATTGTCGTCCGGCAGCACTGTTGCCGATGTCTTCCGCAACCAAAACAACTTTTCTTGTGAAGGCAGCCGAGCAATGATTTGGCGCCGACGCCATTGCCTAGCCCGACTGTGGACGGATGGTGGCGCCTCAGACATTGTGATTTTAATGATGATGATAGCTGTTTTGAACGCCATATTGCTTCAAAACCGAAACTACGTCGAACTGCGTTAGATCGCGCCTCATCGAAGCTGAAAATTGTTGGGACACGCGTATAATACGAGCTGCAAATTTTACATGGCAAAATTTGGAAAAAAAACCTCGTATTATATGCGGGTTTTTACGGTACTTTGTGGCTCTTGTGTATGTTGGCATAAAGGAGGAAACAACGAAATATTCCGGATTAAAGAAAGACACGGACAACACAACCTTGTCTTGCATATTTATTCTTTCTTCAATCCTGACCCGCACCAACACTCTCTTCGTCCATCAAAACAAAATATTTGGGTCAGGCAAATACAAAATTTTAGAGTGCAGGGGAAATTCTGAGTATTCTACTCAATGTAAGTAGAAGAGTTTTTGAATATTCAAAACTAAATGAGGATTGTATATTGATGTTCTAACTGAACTCCAGTGAAATAGCAATATCTAAATTGAATCTGCTTTTTTGGCAAGTGCCTTTCTCATAAAGTCTGTGAATGAGCCAGTTTGTGACATGCAGTATTTTACGAGTGGAGAAAGGAGTGCAGTCGACCCCGCTGGAAATGGGTTCTCATTTAACGAAATAGCCGAAAAAATCCAGTGAATCTGATTTCCCATTTGTGCATTCTCAGAAAATCTAAAGGACCACTAACAACCCTTGCTGCAAACAACTGGAAATAATTCCTTGAATCCTAGGCATCACCCTGAAAATTTTAGGCTTAAAAACAACATATTTGCAGCAAAAAAAAAAAAAAATCCAGATTTGAAACTTCAGCTCGAGTTAATGAGGTTGAGGAGAAATGCTGCCTTGCTGCATTGTTGGTCATTCTTAACCCAGAATGCTGCCGATAGCTTGTCAAAATGCCATGGTTCCTGTCTTTCTGTCAAAGATCATCAGCACATCTCTTTTTAGAAGTCTATTTATGAGTCCAAAATCTCTTGGACAGCGCATCATGTACGCAGTCGATCGGATGTTAGGCGCACAACTCTCCCTGTCGATTTGAGTCCCAGGCATCAGTGTAAGATGGAAGCTGCTGTGGCTCATCTGCATAGCCCCGAGAGTTTTCCTTCTCGCCAGCCAGAGGTTGTATTGGTTAGGTTAGGTATTGGTTAGGTGGCGCCCGTTATAAAGGGTATAGCTGTCACCATCTATCCGTTCATTCATCCTTTTACTTGATGCTTCTATCTTCCCCTGTTTATAACAGTGAAGGATGCCCTTTTCACACCACAATTAGTTGTCTTATTTTATATCCCCCTTTCCCTGCTAGCATGGGGTCCTCCCTCACTTTGGCGGGTCCCCGACACATCTATGCTTCAGAACCACTGGCGTAGATGATTGCTTCGCCATTTCTCTCACTAAGTTGGAGCTTACTGGCACCGCAAAAAACGAATCCGAGCTGACATTGACTTCCCCACCCCTCTCAGCATAGCCGCTGGTCCCCGCTGTGTTGAGTAAGAAGAAAAAAGCCAGGAGACGGCCGATGGCTCGTTGCTAACACTTCCGGGCTCCGAGGTTTTGCACTTGGAAGCCAGCAGCAAGGTGCGCTTGCAATCGTCACAAATAACATATTTGATTAATCTCATTAATAATGTTAGAGACGCGCGACACTTAAATTTCTGGAGAAAAAAAAATGCCTCTGCTATATAATTATTTAAAAAAAAAAAAAATCGAAGAGGAGCCTGGCTGGGGGAAGAAGGATGGAGATTTTTAATGGCTCTTTTACATGCCAAAAGTCTCAGCAAGCTGAAGATTTTTTTTTCCTGGGTTAAACGTATTGTGTTGTTTCTCAAACATGCGAGGCAATTAAAAAAGCACCAATGTTAGGGTTGTCAGTGGTGCTTTATGTTTTAGCTTTTTACCAATAAATGTAGGCTTTTAACTCTCCAGCAACTGCCAAACCACCCAGATTTGTTCTGGATCTGGTCCGAGCTTCAACCGAGATCGGACCAAGGATAGGGAAACCTTGGTCCGCGATGTGGGAAAATGAAATGACTGTATTCGAATACTGGCAGTTTGTTTTCCCACATCGTAGACCAAGCTGCGATACAATTCAAGTTTTCTCCTCCCTGGCGCTATCAGCTATTTTGCCTTCAGAGAATTCAGCAACCAACTTTAGAAAACCTGAACGAAAAAAATGTCCTTTGTGGTAATTAATGAGAGGCACATAAGTGTTCTTTGTACTAGCAAAAAAATATTGTATTTGTAAAAAATACTCGTATCTTACGGCCATACAAGCAAGTGTGGCTAAAGGTCTACACAGACCCCCAATTGTTTTTGAGCCACAAGTTGCATGCAAGCAGCAGGGTTTGTTTCACCTGCCAACTGGACTGCCAAGAAAAACGTCCGCTTTTCTGGGAACTGGCTCCACAGTGCTCGTTCATTGGTAGATAAACAAATTGTTATATTAACAACATGGTCTCAAACACAAATTGTGTCTGAGGTCCTGCGCTGCGTGTTTATTATTGCCCTTGGTCTTGGGGAGGGGCGGGGCGGCGGCGGCGGGGCGGCGGTGGGGTTGTACGTTATGATGTTCTGCATGTGGCGAAGTTGGTGCCTGGGAAGTTTGGTAGTAGTAAGATAGGAATGTCAGTTTAACGGGAGTAGACTGTACTAAAAATAAGTTTCAATCTGAATTGGACAACTGTTTGCTGTAGGGCATATAGGGGAACTGAACCATAGCCCCGATTTCTGGGCATTTAAGTGCTTTTGTTGAAAACTTTTGACTGTACTGTATATACACAAAAATAGGTTGGCTTTCTTATAAAGAAAGCACTTGTGCCTGCTTCCTATCAGAGACTGAAGAGCCAAGTGTGATGGCATCTCATGAAAGAAGCAATCAGCAAATGGTGATGGCAGATCGGA
Organism: Ixodes ricinus; assembly: GCA_037355805.1. NCBI lineage: Eukaryota > Metazoa > Arthropoda > Arachnida > Ixodida > Ixodidae > Ixodes > Ixodes ricinus. The sequence continues at coordinate 93,876 of JAZHYW010038066.1, read as the reverse complement.
AGATATGCCTGAAAGAAAGACCCGCATTGGGACACTTGGTTACATTCATCTGAATCCTATTGCGAACTGTTACTTTAGAACCCCTTTCATTGATGAGAACTGTTCCCTACGTTCTCTGTGGGGAAGTAGGCAAGCAGTTAAAAGGTCGACTAATTTTTAACTAAATCTTTCCTACAAAATTGCAAATAGCAGTCAAGCATCTTCACAAAATATTTTACTAATGGATAGGCATTTAAATAAATACAAAGAAGGCAAGCTCTGAAGAGGGAGGAAAAAGCAAGAATATAGGAGGTAGCCAACATTAACCATCTGGAACATGTCCAGCGGGAGAATGCATTTATTTTTCAGTTCTGAAAATAAACCAATTTCACAATTTTGTAACATAAAAAAAAAAAAAAAAAAGTTCTGGCAACAATGGAAACAAGGCTCCCTTTTCTGGCTGAAGTTTCGGCCGAATGAAGATGCTTGCCGTCCTTTAGTGCAACCTGGCCAAAGACCCAGGGGCTTGGAAAGGAGACGCTTCTTCTCAGTGAGATTCCATGTCGTCCCCGAGGGATGGTGACACTGTGGTCTTTTCGTCATTTGTTGCAGTGTTCGGGACGACGACGATGACGCGACCAGGCGTTGGGAAGAAAAGCGTAGAAGTGTGGGGCAGAAGGGGAAGTACACATGGCCCGCTCTCTGGGACACATGACTAGATCCGGAACAGTTCTTGCAGTGTCCATCCATTGTGCCAACCATCTCCGATGTCGCTCATGCCCCGTAGAGGCAGCATCATCGCTTGTGACCTGCCTCAATGAATTTATTGTTCCTTGCGAGAAGGGACCAAGGTACTTGAGAAGTTACCAGCCACTGTGCGCTGTAAGCTAATTTAAGTTAAGCTTGGCAAAAGAAAAGCCCTACACTGGTTGCAGATGACTCTTGCTAAAAGTACATGAAAAAAAAAAAGTGACCTAATAAACCCTGGTTCAGATACTTCAAAGTGTCTCGTGATAAAGAATGAAAGACAAAGTAGGCAATGTAGTGGTGTCTTTTAGACGTTTGAGGAATGGAGGTGCTGGAGAGAGAGAAAAGCACTTTTGTGCACCAACAAAAACATTACTTTTGGCTGTGGAACGAGCAGTCGACACACGCTGCAGTAGCGAGTGCACATTGCGAAATAGCAGATCTGGAGGTGCCTTTAATGAGGCTCAAGTTAGGCAAAAATCCAACTTATCACGAAATGCCTCTTGGCGCTCACTCTGTAGTTCGTTCGAAGGGGCGTCTCTGGTCTGGGAGAGGATTGCCGTTGCGGTGCAGCCAGAGTTGAGTTAGGTTTCCACGAGCGACACGTCAAGCATGCAGAACATCGACCTGCGAGGCCAGAGTTAAAAAACTCCTTTGTAAGCAGGATACAGTGGTAAGACTCGGGGGAAGGGACAAAAACCAAGGTCACCAAGGTCAAATTCACAAAGCACTCGCCTTACAACTTGGCTAAGAAGTTTGTAAGGTATACAAGCATCCCGAGAGGCACCAAAATCATCATTCACGAGAAACATTCTTAAAGGGCAACTCCAGTCGAGAACGGAACCAAAATAAATGACTGGCACCGCTTTAGTGGCACAAAATATGATCACAGCGGAAATATTATGTCAAAGTAAAGCCGCATACTCCACTAAAACCGATTTTAAAGATGCGACCAGCTGCTCTTTAGCGGGTGGCAGCGGGTCAGCTTTTGCCAAAGAACACTGGTGCAGCACCTTTTGTGATGTCACGGTGCAGTGGAGCTGTGGTTGATTGGTTGTTTTGTGTACCGCAGCACCAGTGAGACGTCGCATCGCGGCTGTACGGCTGATGATCGGTGCTGCCATCCCTCTAGCAGATAGTTTCGGTTTTGCCGTAGACGCCCGAAACCAAACTTTCAGCCGTAATATTTATCTACACACAATTTAAAAAAATGTAGAGCCCTTCCACTTCACAAAAAGATGGAGGACCAGCGAAGCTGTTATCTTTAAGACATCTCGGACGACGCCTACAGGACGATGTCCAGGACGACCTCGAGAACAACTTTTAGGACGACCTCAGGGACGACGACGAGGACGACGTCTAGGATGACCTCAAGGATGAGTTCTAGGAAGACCTCAAGGACAACCTCTCCGGACGACGTCTAGGACGACCTCAGGACGACTTTTAGGACGATGCCTAGAGAAAAAGGCTGGAAAGGTTGCCGCCATCGCTCATAGATGGCGGTAGCTGCCCAGAGTTTTGTGTCGACAATTGTTTGCCTGCAAACATGATACTGGGAAAACTAATCCTTAACAGCTCCGCCGTAAAAAAATTATACCTTTTAATTGAGGGAAACTGCCTTAGCTGAAAAAAGTCAATCACAAATTAAAAAATATTGACCGGAGTTGCCCTAAGTGACAATGAGATCCCAAAGAAATCGTCCACGTTTTTGGCACGAAATGCTAGGTTCCGGTGAATTTGAAAAACTTTCAGCCTTTCCACTCTGGTGAAGAAGGAAGAGTAGCATAGCTCTAGCTTCTGTTTTCGGAGGTGGCTTTCCAGGTGAGCAATCTGCTCTTCTTTCGCAAGGGAATCTGAGCGCTGGACGCAGTGGAACTTTAGGCGATAGCAACCTTGCGGCGATTGCGGAACCATTCGCGCTGCTGCTGCACACATCGCCGCTCGTTCCGTTCCCGCTCTTCTTCCTCCGAAGAAATGCTGCCGCCATCTATGAGCTACGGCAGCAACCAGTTGTCTGGTTGCCGAGGCTGGAAAGGTTGCCGCAATCTATGACCGACGGCGGCAAGCAGACAACCGGCAAACACAACTCAGGACAGCCACCGCCATCTATGAGCGACGGCGGCAACCAGAGTGCTGTGTCGACCACAGGTGTCACCGTTTGTTTGGTACCGAACATGATCCTGGGGAAACTAGCCCTTAACAGCTCCACTGTAAAAAGATTTGGGGCGTGTGGGAAGCACAGTGGTGCTTTATAAGTTACCTCTTGTGCAGGAGGCGCAAGGCTGGTGGTGCGAAAAAATGGATGGGGTGATGACCTTATCTCCATTTTCGCACCACCAGCCCTGTGCCTGTTGCACAACTGGTCACTTTAATCAGTGTTGGGAAATACTTTTAAGTACTACTTCCAAGTATGCTTAGAAAACTTGTACTTTACTTGAACAACATTCTCTGAGAATGTACTTGTGCTTTACCTAAAAGTATTTTTTTCTGGTACTTTCCGAGGAAAGTGCAACTCCCGACTTCAAACTACATTCCCCAATTTGGTCTCGGTGAAATTTAGCTCTTTCAAGAACCACGCGCTCGTGTCCTTGGCTTTCCCAGTACTGTACACGACTTCTGAGGTTGAGTATAAGAGTTCACCAAACTTCAACAGAAAAATGGCGTATAGTCATGTGAAAATGCATTATCATATTTCTAGACGTCAGCCGGTCATTTTTCTGAGTGAAGTAATGGCGGCTATAAGACCAATACAAATAATTTCCTATTAAGTTGATTGTATTGAATAGTTTGTAAGCGAGAGTAAAACAACTACTCTGTGGCCACTTGACTTCATCCTAAATTCGCTGCCATTTCCTAAAATAACGGATGCACCCCCATTACCACTGGGGCATGCATATCAATAGAGCCCTGCATATCCGCAGTAAACTGGCGGATGCGGATAAAAATGAATCAGATTTGGCAGATTGCGGATTTGATGCGGATTCCAGGGGCTGCAGATGCAAATCGGGTGCAGATATCCGCATGTCCGGATCTACATTTTTGCCGAGGTGGCCCATAAACGTGAGCGACCACACAGTGTAAAGTGAATTAGTCAGTGATACTTTGAAATACATCATCAAATGTATTCCGGGAGAAAACTACTCTCTTAGATACAAGGTGCCAATCATGGAGAAAATTGTTCTTTACGTCAAGAAAGATTTGATTCTCACCGAAGATCGCTTTAGAACGTTCTATCTCGCCAAAAATGCTGTCCCTAGAAAAAGTAAAGAATGCAGGAGCATCAGTCGTCCCGGGTAAACATGTTCTTGTGTGGCAGAGCGGAAAACATTCTTTGAGCAAAAAAACCCCAAAACGTACAAGCCACAAGAAAGTACAAGCCTGCAAGTGATTTTTCACAGTAGATCGAGGAGACTGAATACAATTCTCTGGAGTGGTGGAACTTGCACCAGTACGAGCTTCTGCACCCAACTCTTGCAGCACAGTTCGTGCATGCCACCCCAGCATCACGTGCACCAATGGAGAGAGACTTCTCAGTAGCAGGCCATAATTTTAGAGAGGCAAACCAGTCTGAATCCATCCATGTTGACAACATTCTGTTTCTTCTACACAGCAACCTCGACAAGTGAAACGTTGCGTGCGTGTGCGTTTTCTTTTCTCGACAGTTGGCACTGAGTTGTTTTTAAGTATATGGTTCCGAGCATGCCGCTGAGTGTTCATGTTTAAAACTGAACCGATAGGCGGTGTATGGACGTATGCTGGAGTGAAATGGGCGTGTGCACGAGGGAAAGAGACCTGGGCGAGGTTCAGATTCCTGGAATGCACGCTTCGCTACCATTGGCTGCAGGGACTCCCTAATGGGGAGATGGGGCCAAGTGACCCTTCAAAAGGAGCAGCAAGAGGCCGCAAGAGTGTGCTCTCGAACGATGTAACTACTTCTGTACAGTTAAACCTCGATGTAACGAAGTCGGTAAAATTCGAATTTACTTCGTTACATTGAAATTTCGCTACATAGAAATTCAGAGAAAACGTTAAAGAAAGTTTCCACAAATGTTTCTCGGGTGCACAAAACTCACCGAGGACACCTTTATTTCGGTTGAAAGTAGTTTGTCGTCTTTTCCTGGGCCACTCTTGACATTATTATTCGCATCACACTACGTTAGCATAGCCAGATGGCCCGCATCGCGTCTTCGTCTTGCTGTGTTTGCTGTGTGCTCGTGAACCGCCTCAAGACATCGATCACGTCCACTACTTGACGATTACTGGGCACATCGAAGGTGTCTTGCTCATCAGGCTCGCTGTTGGCTTGTCGGTCACCTCCTCCGTCGCAATGACAGCAGAGTCGACGTATAGAAATTGTCGTCGAGGTCGACGTTGTCAGGGACGGCTTCATCGCCTTGAAGGCTCCATTACCCAGGACAACGAGAAACGCACGCTTTTAGTTAGGCCTCGAAACGAACTACGCAGCGCAAATGAAGCCGACGGATGAAACGGCGGCGGCTCTAGTGTTTTCTAGTGGCCGTTCTGTACGCCAGACTCGGCCTGTTCCACCCTTTGCGCTTTATCGGTAACCCGTTTCAGCACGTGTGCTTTTCAAAATCTCCTTTGGGACCCAAAAGTTTGTGCCGAATTGTCCATGAAACTTGGTTACATCGAAATTTCGGCAAACGGTACTTCGTTACATAGAGGTAAAAAATACATGGCGTGGATACACTTGCGGTTAGAAAAAGGTATGCACTTGGTTACATCGAGGGTTTCGTTACATAGAGGTTTGACTGTACATATGTATTAAACAGAGTTTATCGCGAGCGACCCTCCCGTCTCCCGATGTTCCTGCCTGGAGTCATCCTTCGGTCCCGGCCGTGCCTGATCCTGCCTGGAGAACTCGGTTCCAACAGCAGATCTACTTTTCTCGTACGACTATGACCTTGTGTACCAGAAGTCCGAGGAACACAGCAATGCAGATGCCCCATCGCGCTTGCCTTCAGATCTTGCTTCCAGCGACCCAAACGCAGACACGTCGGTACTTTCGGTCTCCAACGCGGAACTGCTTCCAGTCACAAGCTATCGAATCGCGGTGAAAACCACGAGAGACCCGTCATCCAAAGTGCTCAACTTTACCCTGAACGGTTGGCCCACCTCTGTTCAAGATAAAGCCCCACAGACTTTATCTCGAATAATCTGGTAATCAGACGTTGAAATGCACAGAGCCACGTTTTTTATATTGTTTGACTGAAGTGAATCTAGAAGTGTTGAGTGAATCCCGGCAAAAGTGTTCGTTCAATGCTTGTGAGGGAGTGCCCGTGGAATTCGTGAATCTTCCTGGGTCAATCGATCGACGTTCTCCTCCCTACCACCCGTTGTATATTTTTTGTGTCGTAAGTATCAAGTCAAACCCATTTATAACGATTTATCAGTTATAATGACCAGCTTTCAGAAAATATAGGAATTCAAGGCCCCACCCATTAAAATTGGTCCAGATAAAACGACCATTTTTCAAAGCATTATACTGTTACAACAAACACTCAAAATCAGCCTTTGGAAAGAAAAAGAAAAAGAAAAGAAAAAAAGATCAAAAGAGCTACATTTCGGGTGCGGCGCTCCGGGAGACACTCAAGGTCATTTCCATGGCTGTGCGGCATATACTTCCCCGAGGAGGAAACTAAACTACAAAAGCAAAAACTCCCTTCCGGGACGCGTAGTCCGCTGATTGTGCGTGCGGGAAGGAGAAGAGGAGGAGAAGAAGGAGGACGTCAACTGTTAACTCTCAAGCAATGCTACGTTCGTTCGTTCTATGTTTGCATACTCTGTTCAACTCAAGAAAAACCCAATATTCGGTATAAGGTGGCTAGCCCTACCGCCATCGTGACCGTTTGCTTACGTTCGCCATTTTGATATTTGTATCATGCACATTCTCTCGACTTCTACGGACTCGTGTCTGTCGTTTTAAAATGGGGAAAAAAAAATCTATACTCCGTCTCACCGTACGATGGACTAGGGCCCGAAGGCTGGCGGGAGGAGCACTACCTCAGAAAAGCTTGCATCCACATTGCAAGAGTGCGCGAGAGAGATTCCGATACACAGAGTATGAAGAGCACTAAACTTGCGCATATGGTTCTCTGTTATGATAGCGCGCTGTTTTATATTGGTGTGGTAAAGGTACATGGCATTTAGCTTCAGAAATATTCCTACCATATTTCGTAAACATGTCAACTGTTTGGAGAAGTTGAAATGTGCACAGGCAACACTGACATAAAGTCGTTTCTCATTAGCCATAAGAATCCAATCCTAGCGGTAACCGAGGCAGGTACGATGTGCGAGGCTGATGGCGGTACGGACGAAGCACACGCAGATGGGTCAGCAGTCGAGATTCCTTGAATGCCGCGACCATACGTGCTGTGGCAAGGAACTGGGAACGCAGGTGTAAGTAGAGCAAAAACTCGGGAAGCAGATGGAGCCACTGGGAGGGCTCGATAAGCAGACGAAACACTCGCCTCCGAATGACTTGTCTTGGCGCACTGATACGCACAACAGAGCAAATATACCACGTTATTTCTAACAGGCTCATGATTGGACCCGGCGGCCTGTAGCATTGAGCTTTAGTCCATCGTAGGACGAGACTGAGTATAGGAGGCTTTATTTAAACGAAAGGGCATCACGCTGGCGGAAAAAGATAACAACGGGGCAGCACTGCGTGGCCTCGCAATCCCAGCCACCCGACAAGCTCGCAAAGTGTCGTTTGAAAGACGACCCTGCCAGAGGCGACGGCCGCGCACTCGTGCATGTGAAGGAAGCGCGGCACTTAAAACGCTTTAGACCAAAGCAAGTATTAATTACCTCTGTGGACAGCGAAGAACCATCGTCGGACTAGTGCACGGCACTTACTTTTGTGTTGGTGTGCGTTTCATAAAATGTGTTCTATGAGGTATGCGGTCAATCTTCTTATTTTACCTGGGCGGTAAAATCGGCAGCAATTTATTTTTTGATTATCTGAAAGCTAAGTCTGCCTGCGCATTAGAATTGAGGGCGCATTAGAATCGGGCTAACAGTTTCTTTAAATAAAGAGCTGGCAGAGTGAAACTACCAATACCAGCTTCATTATCCTTATTTATAACGTGTTTTAAGGGGGACACTACCCCAAAAAAACAATTTCTGCAAAAAAAGTTGATTTTGAAAAAATGCCATATTTACATCCACCGTATTGAACCATGGTTAAAAGAGCTAAAAGACGTACACAAGATAGAAGACAAACACGGGTGTCTTCTATCTTGTGTACGTCAACACCAACTAGCCCAACAAGTTCTTTTACGTTACATCCACCAACATCTAGAGAGTATTCCCAGAAAGTTTCATTAGTTTACACTGCATAGGTAATTTTTTATAAATTATTTTCGGTCCACCGATGCTAAGGAAAAGGTAGGGGTTGGAGCACTTTGAATGCATTTTTCTCCGTTCCACTTTTCGGCATAAATTTCACATTAGAAAAACTATAGTTTTCCTATTGCACAATAGAGAATTATTCTTAGGTAATTTTCTGGGACAGAATTTTGTGAGGAACATGCCTGGTTGGTTAGTTTTTCTACTTTAACATTCTTTTATGCTAAAAAAAACAACATTTTTAAAAAGTGCAGACATAAAAAAAGTAATCTTCTTATGGAGTTATACTTATGAAAAACAATGCAATATAGCAAAATAACCAGCTGGGTATGTGCTATGAGTATTCCATGACTATATTGCACATAAAAATGACAAATTTTTATTTTATTTTAAAACAATAGTTTTTCTAAGCGAACACACTCACTTCCATATTGTAACATTCGTAACAAGTTTCAGAATTGACATGGGACAATGAAATTTGGCAGGGATGGGCTTGCCACTCGTATAAACTTCCACTGCATATTTGATTGAAATCAAGCAAGCGGTACAGAAGTTGACTTTTTTTTTTTAATAGTGTGCCCCCCTCCAGATATACACCTTCTCTACGTGGGCGCCGCCATCTTAAATTCTGGAACTTCCGGTATGCGGGAAAACATCGCGTTCTTCTCGCCTCGCCAGTAGAACGTGTTAACATTTTAATTGCAACCGTCAGTCGTTCTTGTTATGTCCCTTCTATATTTTATTACTTGTTCCGGGTTGTTATCGCATCTTTTTTTTTTTTCGGAACGCATACCGGATACGGGGAAAACCTGGCTGGGTGCGAGGCTAAACAAAAAAGGTGTATAACAAACTACTGATAAAATGACCACTTTTCGCGCAACTATCGCGTTCGTTATAAGTGGGTTGGACTGTATTGCTGAAATATTGCACAGATGTACATGCTGCTCTCTGTGCTGCTGCGGGGAGGCCGAGGCTCATCAAGCAACAGTGTTGCTTTTTTCCTCAGTCTCCCTTCTCCAAACAGAGAGAAAATAAATAAATAACTTGAATTTGACCTACTTTGAAAATGGGGAGCAGCTCTCAACAGACCAAGGCTAACTTATATGGGGGTGTCAAGTCATTACAGCACCGGAATACAGAAAGCGACTGCTGCATGAGGTTCACCCAGATGTCGGTCGTACGAAGGCCAAGGCACAAAACCATCTCTGGTGGCCAGCCTTAGGCCGGGACATGTAAGATTTTGTTAAGAAATGCTACGCCTGCGCACCCATGCAGAACCAACCAGCTGCTGCACACTCTTCACCCACGGCCTTGGGCGAGAACCCCGTGGGAGAGGATCCATATAGACTACATCAACAAGCAGCACTGCCCAGCAGTCGTGGACAGCCTCTCCAAGTGGATCCAAGTTCTGCCCACAAGGACGACGACAGCAGCTCGCACTGTTGAATTGCTGGGAAACCTCTTTGCGTCCTATATAGCGCCATCCCAGGTCGTCTCAGATAACTGACCGCAGTTCATTTCGGAAGACTTTGAAAATGTCTTGCAAACGAACGAAGTGAAGCACATTAGTACTCCGCCATATCATCCTGCTTCCAATGGCGTGGCTGAATGGGCGGTACAGACTTTCAAGCGAGCTTGGATGAAAGAATCCGCTGCAGGAAAAACGCATGGGGAAACGAGAACCAAAGACTGACCAGGTTTCTCCCGGATTCTCGTAGCACTCTTCGTAGATTCAGAGAGAACACCGGCTTAACTGCTTTTCAAGCGGCCGCTTCACACTCGATCAGACCAAGTACGGAGCGGACCGTGATCAAGCACCAACGCCAGCAACAATTGGCGCACGACAAGTCGCAATGAGCACTTTGTTCTTTCGATGCAGGAGATAAGGTCCCAGTGCGAGAGGTATCCAACACTCTTGGTCTCCTGGGGGTCATCGTTTACCCAAGAGGACCACTATGGTATCTAGTGGAGGTATGAGACCATACAGTCTCCGTTCACTTAGATCACCTTTCCAACTGGGTGCTCAGTTCTCAAGTCATGAAACACCACACCCACCACCATGGATGCTTTTGGGCCCAACTGCCAGTCCTGAGCATCCACGGAAACTGTTGGAGATGTACCGAGTTTATCAGAAAGAGCCCCACCTCCGGTGGCACAGACGGGTTCGGCAGGAGACGCAGCCACGACGCCAACTGAATACTCCAATCATTATCCTCAGCGGATGCGGCGTCCCCCAGACAGGTTGGACACGCCACCTAACCTACCGGATGCTGGAGCCCCCATTGGCGCTCAAACGGGACAAATGTGCTAACTCGGACATTAAAGGAAGACCACATCTGGTGACTTGGAGCCCAGCCGCCATTGAGCAAGCACCAGGCTAGCATACCTTCCGTACTACCATGTAAATAAACCCACAGTTTATTACACACAGTACTCCGACAGTGCTTTTTGCACACACCACCAAACATGTTCTCAAATGAGAGTAAATCATCAAAATCACATGCACTGCAACGCATCCTCACCGAATTTCGCGTATGAAATGTGAGGAGTGCCATCAAAACCAGTCATTGCTGTTCCCACTCTCACTGCCAAGTTTTCCTTCTCACTGCAATTGAAACTCTGGAAAATCGTTGCCACATCAGTGCTGAGTGAGCACTGTAAGAGACCCTTACTCAAAGGATTTGTACACTTTCGGACAATGTCGATGATTGTGCAGCGTTTTTTCCCCTGGCATTCTTGTCGCACAGACCACCTCCGAGGTATCAAGCTTCCGTTTATGCCTCTGGAGCACAAGGTGCAGAGACAGCTCGGGGTCCCCAGAAAAACGACTATGCAAAATTGTGAGAGAAAAATGGAACTTGGGGGGAAGCGACAGGGGCCCGTGTCTGAATATGGTTGACTTGACTTACCTGCAAGTTGGGCAGAAGCAGCGGCTGCCCAGCCATGTGTCTGGGCGCGCCTGGTCCTGGCGGCTGGCAAACCAGCGGCCCATGCAGTCGACGCACCACATCGGGTGACACAGACAGTGTTGGCACTGCCCGACCAAGGGCTCGTCACACAGCTTCTGCAGCTTCACCTTGGCTGTTGCTTGCATGCACCCAATGCATGGCTCCAGCTCCTAGGAGAAAAACGGGAGGCATTGGTCCTTGCCGCTAACATTCTTGCATCAATTCGGCCGTGAAATACCTCGCTGCCTGCTGGCTCGCACTGCAGGGCGCTTCGTGAAATCAACCTCTGTAGTGCGAGTGTGACACTCTGAAAGCTTACTCTCCCCGAATCAATGGGACCTCCCAATGACCCAAGCCCGCACGTCTGCCGTCCCCCACTGCACACAGATGGCCGTTATGACTTACGGAAGAGCGAGGTAGAGATTGTGCGTGCAACTCAAAATGAGATCGAAGCCACGTTCATGACGTGTGCATTGGGATTCACCGGTATCTGTCAATAAAGTGCGGGAAAATGGATGTTTGGGTTCTACTATCGATGACCGTTCTCTGTGCTGCTTTTGACAGGGGCAAATGATTTTTGAAGCCTTGCCAGAACCTATCTTACATAACGGCTTGCTCCCATTGTATAAAAACCTTCCTGAGCGGAAGTTAAATTCACTCTAATATTCCTAACCACTGCAAAATAAATTTGTCTCTGCCCGTTCCATAGGTGAATGTGCCAGACTTGACGAATATTACGGCTCCACTGGATCTATATACCCTAAAATCCGGTAAGAACGCCCACATAAAATGAGGAGATAAGTGTTGAAAAACATGGGGTGGGCTATCTTTCGAGATGACACAGCAAAACTTTATCAAAAATTAATGATAAGCACAGGGGCACCCGCTACAAACCACGTGACTCGGGAACTGATACTGCAGATCGGGGACATGCTAAATTCACGTTTCACGATGTGATAAACACAAGGGAATTCACTACAAACTCCTGTGTCACGGGAAAGGATACCGCAAGTGGCCGACGCAGCAGATTCGTATTTCACGGTGCGAAGAACTCGCATCTTACGGGAACGGATACCGAGGATCACGGACGCAGCAGATTCAAGTTTCATGGTGCAATAAAGACGCAGGAACCCGCTAAGAGCCTGTCACGAAAACTGATATCGCGCGCAGATCGCAGACAAAAACGCGGGACTATGCTACAAACTCTCACGTCACGGAAACAAATACCGCAGATCGCGGACACAATAGAATCGCATTTCACGATGCAATATACACGCAGGAACAACTCGCGTGTGTTACAGCTAAGAATCGATATCGTGCATGCAGATCGCGAACAAAAACACTGGAATCCGCTACAAGCTCGGGAACGGATACCGCAAATTGTGAAGGCAGCAGATTCGCATTTCGCGATGCAATATACTTGTGGGAACAACTTGCGTGTTTCATCGCCGATGTCCCGCGCGCAGATCGCAGACAAGAACGCAGGAACCCGCTATGAACTCGCTTCTCGGACATACCGGTACTGCAAATCGCACCGTTGATGCGCGATTCCCGTCGGACATCGCTTGACATCCAACAAGAATCGGGGGTGGGCGATGTTTCGGAATTTTCATGTTACAGATATTAGCCAGAAAAACGGGATGGGCAATCTCTTGGGAGGGGGTGTCCTTACGGGATTTTACGGTAGATACTTTCAAGAGTTTGTTAGTTTTACCAATTCAACCTTTTGTGTAACCTGAGCAGTTTAAACTTGTTCCTGCACATGCCAAAACAAGATTCTTGATTCAGACCACATTCGCCAAGAGCTCAATGTTTCTTTACCCAGCCTCCTCCAAAAATCTTCTTACTCGCACGAAACTTTCTTTTTAACCTAGGACAATATATGACAGCAATTCTTTCCCTGTCAAGTTTTTTTCTTCTCAGCTCACACCTGCACCGGGCCCTCAGTGATGCTTTACCTTTTTGCTGCCAGTCACTCGTTTAATTGGACCTTTCTTTTTATCGCAGTATTTTTCATTATATTTTCGACTTTCTGTTTTGTGTGTCCATCTGACACACTATCCCACACTTGCCTGCACCACTTGGTCTGCAGCTAAATAAAACAAGCACTAACCATGCCTTCTGGCAGCTTGTACTTTGCATTTTGCACGACATGACTTTTGAAGGCATCCGTGAACCTGTCGCTGAGGCTGCGGTGGATTACTATGTTGCGCACATTGTCCAACGGTGCCTGGAGTTTTTCCCTCAGGTCATTATACTCCATGGAATTGACGCTGCAATGAGAAACAAGCTCCCATTAAGGGGGACACTACCCAGAGAAAAAAAATTCTACAAAAAACATTGATTTTGAAAAATTACATATTTACATCCATCTACATCCAGAGAGTATTCACAGAAATATTTACTAGTTTACACTGCATAGTTAATTTTTTATAAATTATTTTCTGTCCACCGAAGCTAAAGAAAACGTAGGGTTTGGAGCACTTTGAACACATTTTTCTCCGTTCCACTTTTTGGTATAAATTCCATTTGAGTCAATCTATCGTTTGATAATGGCAATACAGGGAAGGCTCGTTCTTCACTTTTCCTGATTAAAATTTAATAAGGAATGCGCCTATGGAGTTTGTTTGTCACTTTATGAATGTCTTTTATAAAAAATGTTGACATTTTGTCGGAGACACAGAAGACCAAAAAGTTGACCAATTTTGCAGAAGAGAAAATTGACAGAAATCAATGACTTTTCACAAAAACTTTCCATAGGCGCACCTACTAGGCATTCTGCTGCATATCTAACGAATAAAAATCTTGACTATTGTGATAGTTTTCCGATGATAGATTAACTAAACAATGTAGGGGTGTTGCTGATAGAAGCTGCCCTAATTTCCTTCCCACTTAACCGACAGACCTGAAAGTTTGTCATGCACCCTCTAGCATGACCACCAGCCTACCCTGTAAATTTCATTAATTTTCAGCCAAGGGTTCAAAAGTTGACCCTCCCAGGGGGTGCATCCCCTTAAGCACATCGTTCGTTGTCTGCCCATGTAATGCAATAAAAAGCGCATGTCCGATCTATGGAATACAGGAAAGCTCAACTGCCGTCTTTTGAATCAAACTTTTTGCACAGTTCTGCTTCACAGTTTCAGTTCGGTTTGGCCCTTTGGAACAATCTTTCAATTGGCCTAATAAGAGGACACATTATTTCTTCTTCAGATAATTAAAGCAATAAAAATAACACTTAAAACGTTGCTAATGCACAATGATATTACTCTAACACCGTCTATGAGCCAGTTACTCTCTATGTACAAACACAAGGAGACAAAAAAGGCTAGAGATGGTTAGATGTTTATACAGTAGGATGTCAAGTCTGCCTTAGAGAATGCGACCTGTGTCTCTGCTGTAAAGAGGCTATTTGGCCAGTGAAGTATGACTACTGCAGTTTGCAAAATGCATTTCTGCACATGCACCTAAAGCTAAGCCAAACCAGAAATGAATCGCTTTCATTCGTCATCTCTCCAGTGAAATGAAGGTGAAGCAGCATATACAGGGTGTTTTTTTAAGCTTAACAGATTTGTTTAAAAAAATCATGAATGCAGTTTGTGCAGGTGAATTATATGGCCAAAGGGACGTACTACAGTAAACTTTCGTTAGTTCGACCTCGGTTAATTCAAATTTTCGTCTAATTCGATCCTGTTCAAAAGTCCCGGCGAGCGCCTATACATTTCTATGGGAGGAAAAGTTCGATAGTTCGAACTCGGAAAGACTCCGCATCGGATAATTCGTCCCGAGCGAATGCGCGCAGGCTCACATTGCACGGCACCACGGCAGAAAAACCATCAACGTACGCGAAAACACGGGCCCTTTGCTGCGAAGCCGGACGTGCACAAATATGCGCCTGCTCCTCTACGCCGTTGAGATGGACCGTAGCGAATGACACGAGCCAGCGCAACCAATCTGGCGTGGAGTAGCGCGGAGAACATAGCACATGGTAGGGCGCGCACAAGCCAGTGCGCGCTCTCTTGAAGCGTTTTTTTTTTTCTTTTCTGTAGCATCGTGTGTGCTCCACCTTGTGCACCACCGGAAAACCTAAATTCTCTTTTCCTTTTCTTTTTTTTTTTTTTTTTGCCGCCGACGGTTTTGTTGTTTGGCGCCAAAGTCGGCTCGAAGCTTTCAGCGAGCGCTCTCAAAGCGCTTCTCTGTAGCATCGTGTGCGGTCCATCTGCGCGTCGGAAAATGCAAATTCCCCTTTCCTTTTCTTTTTTGTTATTTTTTTGTGGCCAAGCCGACTTTGGCTCGGCGACAAAGTCAGTCGTAAAACTTACTTTTTTCGTTTCTTTCTTTTCTTTTTTTTTTTGTAGATTTTTTTGGGACGTGACGTTTAGTTACGCTGCTCTCCGAAGCCTGGTTTTGGACACGCGTTTTAAGCGCAGACGGCAGCAGACCATCCGTGAGTACTTTGGACAATAAAAGGAAGTTTAATTTTAACCGTTTTTCTGTCCTTTTTTTAATGCAATCATTCGGATAATTCGACCAAATTTCAAGGTCCCCTCGAGGTTGAATTAACGAAGTTTACTGTATAAGGGGTTATCATGGCAATAAGTCAAATAATTAACTAAAATTTGTTCATTAACTTTTAATTACTGAGAATGGACATAGGGTTCTAATTAGAAACTTGCAGAGCAAAAAGCACTAAATCAGTCATTTTTAGAGACTTTGAGCATGTGGGAAGCGCAGTGGGCTCTATAGTCGGTGACGGGTCAAGAACGAGTGGAAGCTCCTCCCAGCCCTGTCCACTTGAGCGGAGCGAACGGTGGAGAGGAGGTCGCCTCCTCTCCAGCACTACTAAAGTGGAAAGAGGTGGGAGGAGCTTCCATTCGGTTCTTGACCTGTCACCAACTATAGTTACCACTCATACAACAAGCACAAGGCTGGTGTGAGAAACAGAGATGATAAGTGACAGAAAAACCACGCAGACATGTTACCGCACTGGTAGCGTTGCTGATGCTGCACAAGTAGTAACTTGAGCGCTCCAGCATGCTTCCCACGTGCTCCAAGCAGTTAGAGTATTGACTGGTTTAATGTTTTTTAATGACACTCTGCATATTTCTAATTAGAACCATATGTTTATTTTGAAGAATTAAAACATTAACATGTTTTAGTTAATTAGCAGACTGATCGTTACGATTAGCACCTTATACTATGTCCCCCTGGCCGTACAACTTACCTGCACAACCCACATTAGTGTAGCTTTCGCAGCTTTTTTTAAACAAATCTGTTAAGCTTAAAAAGAAATACCCTGCATTTTCCTACAAAGTGCCACAGATTAAGACAATTACCAAAAAATACCGCAGAAGCCCCCACTTTGTTCAAGCGCCCACTATTGACATTTCCCAAACTTGGAAATTCTGCCAACTATACGTTAAGCGCCTGATTTGACCGCACAGCTGCCCATGTCTAGATGAACCCAGTTTTCAGTGAATGTGGGTGGGCACTCCCCGGTATTTCACGGTATGATGCACAATTTTGTAGTACAATTGAAGTGATATGAAAAAAAAAAAAATAGTTGTTTCATTTATTGTGGTTTTGCACAACAGATTTGATCATCTTGGTGAAGGTGAGCAAATCTTATTCAAAGAGAAGCTGAAGAGGTTCCTGGAAAAAATGAGATAGAGGTGAATTCTAGCGTATTTTTGTTTCAACTCAACTGCCATGCACTTGCCGCTTGTGAGGGAACGCGTGCAATGTTTTCGATTGCTCGGGTAAGGCTTGCGAAAGAAGCAGAAATGTTGAGATCTCTGTATAATACGTCACAATTCTCTCCTCCCACCGAATGTGCCGGCAACTTGAACGCTATTTTGAAAGTGCTGTTCTGGCTACTTGGCGCATCGATCTGAAATATAATTTTGATATTCGTGATGCTGAAGGCTAAATGAAGACGATTTAAGTATTTTTCCTCAAATACAGAACCACTTTAGCTTCCCTTTAAACCCCCTTGATACATTTTTCAGGGGACAGCGGTACAAAAAAGGTATGATCCACCGGGAAACCCTAATAACTGATAATGCTTTTGATGGACCTACAGATCGACATGAAGCAACTTACACGCATCAGTTTATTCCTCATGGACTTTAAGTGGAGAACTACCATACTAAAGGGATACTGCAACAAAATTCTAGCACCTATTTTGTTGTCTAAATGTCAACCACGTTCCGGCCACACCACGCAGACACCAACTTTTTGCTTGAAAAGACACCAAAACATTCTTTAAAAGGAATAAACCGAATGTCGTTATGTCAATCTGACCTTAAACGCAGCATGGCTCGGAGGAAGTTGGCGGCAAGCTGCATGCGCGCAAGCCCCATTGTACCGGATTTGCCTTCACTCCCGGCCTATTCAACTCCTGTGGGGAGCAGCAACTAAAACGGCCAGGTTGCAACGCATTCATGACGCCAAGTGGCGGTGCTCATAGCCACGCCAGCCCCCAACCAGCTTTGTCCGTACTGGTCCAGCTGACGTCATGTCTCCCGGGATGCATTGCGCTCTCCGACGGCATATCTTGGAGCGCTCGCTGAAATCGGTCCTTTAGAACGAAGAATATAGTCATCTGTTCAAAATACAAGGGTGCGATTGTCTTTAGCAATAGAGTTGATCATGTTTAACTTATTTCTGAACGTGAGAGGTATATTTTAAGTTTCGATGCAGTATCCCTTTCATTCGCATACAGGCTAACTTTTTTTATTTTTTTAATCAGCAGCTAAAGGCCCACGAGAGCAGACCAAATCTTGGAGCGCATCAATTTATGCACATGCTCCACCGCATTGGTGACTGCTCCTCCTAGCCTGCCAGTGCAAAGTGGTGAAGCTTGACGCGCATGCCATCAAAACAGCAACGCTTGATGCATGCACAGTGCACAATAAGGAACTCCATACGAAACTAGTGCAACCAGAAAAACCAAGCACAAGAGAACCCTGTATGCACACCAAAGGAGGAGATGAAAAGAGGCTAGAGTGGCTCAATTGAGGAGCTCTACAATGGGCGACTGGGAAAGTCTTAATCCGTTTCCAGCATAGTCCACAGACATGCCTGCCCGGGCAGGAAACACGGTATGGAGAGGCAAAAAGGCGAGAAAGAGGGGCAGCGGAGGGAAAAGGTCAGTTGTGTCGGTTGGCACTTTTGGGACGCAAGCACCAGCAAGGAAAAAGCAAAACAATGTAAACATGATACACTCATGCCTATGGGAGTTCAACGCCACAGCCAGCAAATCATATCGACCGAGAACGTAACAATGATGTTCTATTTCCAAAAAACGCACAGGCTACTCTCCGATGCATCTCTAAATCACTCGCTTTAGGGACGACCATATTTAGGCACTTTCCAGTTTTAACCAAAAAAACACAAAACACACTGGGCAGTGTCAAAAATATAAAATTGGATAAAACCGGAAAACACCAATAAGTATCCATTAGTGTCAAAAATACAGAATTAGCTCAAACCGGAGGACACCAATTTCTTGACATTTTTGCTCCAGCTAGGGCTGTTTATGTAAAAAAACAAAAAAACCTCCCTCTTAGACTAGAAGCAGATGACCAAAATACACCGATATCTTGCAACTAAATAAACAGTAAAAAAACATCCGTCGATTTCCTTCATAATAAACGAGGGAAAATATACGACCTAACTAAAATGAAAACTCAACTATGCTTTCTTTGTTCGTCTCCAGATACACTAACCACCGACATATTCACCTTTGTGTAAGGATTGGACAACTCTAACTTGCCAGAATTACTTTGTCTACAGATTACCCGGCACATACGAGTCAAAAATGTGCGGATGTAGTCATACATCCTGTTATTGGAATGGCAAGGCATTTATCCCGCCGTAACGTGCACAGTGGTGCTCCGGACTCACCGAATGGTGAAGGAGGGAATGCCGGGCCTCCTGCTCCGCACCAGGATGTCGAGATACTGGGCTCCCGTCCCACTCACGTCCGAGACCGAGTGTTCGGCACTGCTCACCAGCTCCAGCACCGCATCCGTCTGCTGAATCAGGTGCAGGCTGTATGGCGTCGCCTTGATGATCCAGGAGTTTGTGACCACCGTGCGGGTGAGCGACCCAGCGCCGCTGATGAATTTGTCCACCTGGCAGAACTCGGCATTGATGCGCATGGCGATGAGCCGCCAGGGACTGCCGTACACCAGGAGCTTCTGCGTCACCGGGTGGCGGGACCAGTCTGCCATGGACCAGCTGAAGGCAAGCACGATGCCAGCCGTAAAGACGAGACAGGACGCAGCCAGCCCGATCTGCCACAGCAGGTTGGACTGCCACAGCTCCACCACGCCGTCATCCTCAATCAGATGCGTGAACCCAAAGAAGTAGCCTGCGTGGAGTGCCAGAAAAAGTGGGCTAAACTCGAGCAATGGAGCTGTGCCGCCTTAGATTTGTTGGCTCCGTTTTTCCGCATGGTTCCTTCTCTGTCGGGCGAGTTTGCTTTAGTTATGCTCTCCCTAATCATGTCGCTGTTCTCCATTAAATCCACTTACGAGTAACTTAATATGCCACGGAGTGAAGGAAGAGGCTCTTGTTCTTGAGTGACTTCCAAAACTCTCTTATATACTCCGTGTGCCACCCTTGGAGGAAAGTAATGCTGGCCCTCACAGACAAGGGGTCCCTATTGGGTCCTTCGAGGTCAACCTCATTGGGTTTCCAGGGTTTATTTCTGGAGAAGTTCACGGGGTGTTTCTCGCAGTTCATACTGAAAATTCAGTATTGATCAGACTTTGCTACCGTTAAATTCTCATTCTCTAAAATCCTGCAAATAAGAAAGGATACTGAGTCACATACATATAGAAAAGCATCTCAAATGAAAGCAGTATGTAAAAGAATGGAGCACCGTAACGCGCCTGTTCCGATAAATGTAGGCATACTTTGCCACAATGATTGGCCTAAGAACTGTGGATTATCCACAATTCAACCTGGCTAAGCTGCAGAAATCCCTTACAATATTATCATTCTCATGATTGTTGTTCAATTGCTTAAAAGCCGAGAATTCACAACAACCAAAACCAGGATTTAGCTCGGAGTCAGCAGGTCTGTTTATAGTATTTTTAGCGTTTCTAAGTTAATATCAGCGCCTTTGAAGCTGTACGAGATTGACAATAATGTAAGAGATTTCTGCAGCTCAGCCAGGTTGAAGGGTGGATGCACACAGTATAAAAAACGCTGACATTGACGAGAAGTTTTAAAAATGAGAGGACAGGTCTTTGGACTCTACACGACACTTGTTCAGGGTGACTCTGGATTACACTCAAAAGTGTGTAAGCATCAAACTGGTCAGAATTACCGATCACTAGGGAACTGAAGGAACATTCTTCCCATGATTCCTCGAGTGCGGGCTGGGGCACTTGGGGGATTTAGCAAGTGGTCTATTACTAAAATTAATCTATCTTTCGGTGTTTATGAAAAAAAAAGCCAATGTGCCAAAAATAGGGGTGTGTTATCTTTCGGGTGTGGGGCATCTCTTGAGATATTACGGTAAGCGAAATGGAAAAGAAATTACAGCAAAACATTTGAGGTTCAGTACAAAACGAGCGTGTTGGTAACAGTAGTTAAACATGACGAAGATGCATATCTTCCTCATGTTTAATTTTAGGTTCTGATGCGAGTTATATGGAAGGAGGGAGAAATTTAATAAAGTAATTTCAGGACTAATGTATGCGGACGACATTGTACTCATGGCAGATAACCGCAACACATTAGAGGAACTAGAATATGTGGAGAGGAAAGGGACACCTTCGGCCTGAGTTTTAGTAGTGACAAGTCTGGAGTACTAATCGTGTTCAACAACGAAAAAAGAGAACCCCTGAAAATACAAGACAGTGAATAGACTATGTAGAAAATACAAATATCTGGGAGTATGACTCAATGAGGGAAGGAAATACCTGGAGGAACATGAAGAAAATATAATTAGAAAAGGGAAAAGAAATTCAGGTATGAAACTCAAGGCATTATGGAATTATAATAGATATGAAGTGGTAAGGGGTATATGGAAAGGAGTAATGGTGCCAGGACTGTCTTTTGGCAATGGGGTACTGTGCATGCTATCAGAGGTTCAATCAGGATTGGAAATTCGACAAAGGCGTGAGCAGGTTAGCACTGGGTGTGCATTGTAACACACCAAATGAGGGAGTGCAGGGGGACATGGGATGGTGGTCCTTTGAGAGCAGAGAGGCAATCAGTGAATTTAATTTGAAGATAGGTTAACTGAAATGGATAATGGTCAATGGGCACGGAAAGTATTAAAGTATTTACACATGAAAAGTTTAAACACAAAATGGACAAACTGAACTCACAAGCTGACATTTAGATACCTGCACACTAGTGATAGGGCTGAGCAGATCAGTTCAGTGAAAAAGGGAGTGAAAGAGGCAGAAAGAAAAATGTGGGAGGGAAGAACGCAAGAAAAATCAGCTTTAAAGGGAAACTGAAGTGGTTCTGTTTTTGAGAAGAAATAGTTAAATTGTCTTCATTTGGCCTTCAGATCACAGAGTGTCGAACCTAAATTTTTATTGGTTCAGTTCGGGTTCACAGCTCTCGGTTCAGTTCCGGGGAGCAAAAATAACGGTTCAACCCAGTTCAAACTGGTTCAAACCGGTTTGAACCGCTAAATTGTGAATATATTTTTCGTTTTATTCTGGCAAAAGGCACTATTTATGCCGTGAAACGATTAACAATATAGTTTTCTTCTATCGGTTGTACGACCAACAGAAAAAACTGTTTTTTCCACTTTTATTTTCAGGTACGAAAAATATGAAATTCTGTTATTTAATTTTGACACAACAGTGAAAGAAAATCAACATTAACATACAAAACGTTATGGTTATACAACTCAATATCCCTATGTTTACCAGAGTCACATATATTTTACCTGAATCAAAATGTCGTGAAGTGTGGCAGGTCGCTTAAAATACCCATGATTGGTACAACCTTGCGTCGCAGTATTAAAAGTTAAATTGTGGTTGTGCCCTTGAACTAAGGAATTAATTACAGTGCATAAAATCATGAAATGGGCACCTCGTTTCCATATACATCATGAACTATGGTTTACAAAATATGTTTCACAATATATATATTTGATGACGAGCTAAAAGCAATAAAATTTTCAAATTGTCACAAAAGTTTTAGGACAAGCACTTTCATTCTATCTTTTAGAGAAACACTGAGCAGCAATCACAATGCTTGTTTTTCTAACCAACATTGTTTACACTCAGCACCGTGATGCAGGCGACCAATCATGCAAAAAGGAGTGATCGAAAGCGTTCACTCTACCGTAATATCCCGAGAAATTGCCCACCCAAAACTGAGAGCACATTAGGTAAAACTAAGGGGTAGGCTAACATTCGGTGTTCCCAAGGTAGTTCAACTTGAGCCATTCAAAAATAGAAAGTCCTGCTACAAATCAGGATGGGCTACCTTTTGGGGATGGGTCATCTCTCGGGATATTACGGTAATCTATAAGCACCTTCTACTGTGATCGAATCTGGCCTAAAATAGTGCTTACCCAAGTGAACTTTTTCTTATTTAGGATAAACTGGCATAGCCTGGCTGTTGAGGTTTGTTCTTGACAAGATGCCGGTCAATTCAATTTGCGAATAAGCATCACCCTCACTAATTGATTATTTTTTGTTTAATAAAACAAAGTAGTATTCCACACTCTACTCGACATCGCAGCTACTTAATTGGACACTTCTGACGCTTTGCGTGCGTCACAGTTCCGCCATGTGCCCCTGTGTACCCAGCCCACAGACACGTAAAATTTCTGTTCACCACATAAAAGAGGCAATAACAGACTTCTATATGTTTGAGAAGTTATATATATGTCAGGAACACAGTTACTTAAATTAGCTTCAAAATCAGAAATTCCCACTTAAGGCTCTCCCAAATCACTTTATACGTGCTGATTGAGGATAAAAACGTCAGAAAAGGTTTGCAGAGAATCTTTCAGATAATTTGGGAGTGCATTTACTTATGATTAGGGTTCCGTGTTTTCAGATAAATCCGAAAAACACCCACCGGTAAACTTTTTGTCTATTCAGATTTTTCCGACAAACTCCGTATTTGAATTTATCAATGCCAAAAAAAGACAACATTAATAAATCTAGTGACCTTCTCAATTTAAATTGACTTGACGCATTGAGTCACGTGATGTCACGGGGTCACGACCTGTAACATTACTCGACAGCCATGTCTTGACACCATGACATCACGTGACCATGTGACACATGGTTAATCATAGTGCCAATACAAAAGCACCACGAAAACCCACAGTTTCTCATACGCTGCAATGCTGTATATGACGATTTGATCAATACATGAATTACAGCTGCCAATCTTTTATTCCCAAATATTCATTTTGCGACTAACAAAAAAGCAAAACAAAATGACTATAAACCATTTTTAACCGGTTACCATTATATTTTTCGGGGGTTCAGTTCCAATTCAGCTCCAACATGGAGGCAAAGATTTCGATTCAGTTTAGTTTGGCTAAAAACACCGGTCCAGTTCCGGTTTTCGGTTCGACACCCTGACCACAATTATCAAAATTATGTTTCAGATCGATCTACCAAGTAGCCAGAACAGCACTTTCAAAAGGAGGGCCTTCCCGGCTCATTCGGTGGGAGGAGAGAATTGTGACGTATCATGCAGAGATCTCAACATTTTAGCGCCTTCCGCATGCCTTGCCCGAGCAATCAAAAACGCTGTACACATACCCTCACAAGCAGCGCAAGGCAGATTTAATCTCTGGGTATGACGTCATACCCAGCAGTTAGTTTTCCGGACTTTCTCGCGTCTATTGATACTTTCGGGTCAAATGCTTGTGATATTCAAATTCACAGGACAAAAATACACTAGAATTTACCCTTTAATTTTTTTTTTCAAAGACCCTCTTCAGCTTCTTTTTAACAATGTACAGGTCACAAGTGCCGGACATAAGAAAGAAAAAGGTGTTTGATAATTTGCATACAAGTTCTTTGCTGTTCGAGGCGAAAGTGTTAACGACGAAGACATATAGGGCTAAATTTTCAAGAGATAGCTACATTATGTGCCATATACCATTGTGAGAGAGAGACACCAGAACATTTGGTTTGGAAGAACATGGGGCTTCACTCCGCACTCCCTGCAAGGGTAACGGATCTGGCGGGGGCACTGGGTTTTGGCGGCGAAGAAGGAAGAATGGAAAAGGCAAAGGGTGATGTTTTAAGATTTTTTCGCCAGATCCCCAAAGGTCACCGTGGAGATATCCCACACTGCCTGGTGATAATGCAGAAGGGGTGCAAATTGGCTCAGAAGGGCGAGGGGATGAATCATACTTTGGGTTTCCGGCTAGACGGCGCAAGCTACTGGCCGTTATCATTAGCCTCCATCCATCGACGTCAGCAGCTCCCGTAACCTCATGCAACGTAAGAAAACGGCACAGCGGGAACGGGCTCCTCTGACCGATGCGTGACGACCACTAGCAAAAACACTCGATTGTCAACCTCGTATCTTTATCGCGCGGTTGCTGCCACCGTTAAAACTACTGAAAAGTTGTTTCCCACGGGAAAACATATACATCCCACGTGGAAGTTTATACTTGCACGAAACCAATACACCGATCCATCGCGCGAAGAGCGTCAAGATCTCGCCCTCGAAGTGGGCGACGCTTGAATCAATAACGAAGAAATCACGCAACAAACGCTTCGGCCGAGATCGCGAGAAGCCAGTCATTTTCACTTCACTTTTACTGCCACTACGTGCTAGGTCGCTGCGGACACAATGCATCATGCCATCTGCTCATCCTCGCATGAAGACCACGGCAGCGGATGAACGACACGTCACATTGATGACACTCGAATGTCACACGGCTAGAACCGCGAGACAAGCGCGATCTTTAGCGCTAGGCTAACAATCTGCGCCGGTTCGTGTTATCGTCGGCGTCGAATGACCTTTTCAACGCTAGAATGTGTTCGAAATGTCGCGTTACCCAGGGGCAGGAAGGTGTGGACGACGACAGTCAGCAGCGTTCTCTGGATGTGGTGCTCCACGAACTTGATGTCTTCCTTGTCGATGAACCTCCCGAATAGATGCGTGAGCGTCAATCCGGCGGTTGTGAATTCTGTCGGCGGGGTGAGTATGTAAACGCAAATTATAGCGTAGACCACACTGAACCACACAGCCTCGGACGCCATGTTTATTTACAGAATACGAGAGCGTGGTCAGCCGGGTCAGCGTGGTCGCGTGCACATACATACACCTGCGGCAAGCGCAAACCACGTGATCGAGATCTCGTGTCAATAAAATGCATTGTACAACTAAACTCATAATATATTCCTCAAATAATCTAAATTATATTTACAAACAAAAAGTTTGATAGGATCGAAAGTTTTCAAATAATTATTGAAACCCTTGAAAGCGCCCTCTCACTTTTCATGTTTCTGTTTTGTTGTTTCATTTTTAAAGATGGTTTCATTTTTAAAGATCGTGCGTTTACCGAGTGAAAAAATGTCCCCTCGATTTCCGCCTGGTGACGTTTTAGAAGTGCCATGCGCCATTCATTGCTGTGGAAATGCTCGAGACACGTGCCGCACGCGACTTCTGGGAAGAACATGGCGTCTAAAATCATGCTCAGTGCTGCGCTATGCCGCCATGATCTTCCCAAGCGCTGCACGTTGCACGTACGCGCCCCGCGCATCGAGGCACCTTGCGCTACTTTTAAATCATGAAGGGGCTTTAGTCATGCTGTCCCCGGTCATGATCCAGGCGGTGTCTCAGCAGCGGGGATGTGGTGGCAGACGCCTGTCACTCCACGCCTGTTCTGCTGCAGATTGCTCTTGTCTGTTTACTTCCTCGTCCTTGTATTTTTTGCGTGATTGCTCTCCCTCTCTCCTCTCCGCTCTCCTCCAGTGTGGTAGTTCCAGCAGTCTGCGGAAGTATCGGCAGCCGGAAGCACTGATCTGTGGCCAGAAGTTTAGACCATAAGCCGCGTTTACATGAATGCGACTTAGTCGCATCGAATCCAGTTGTCGCATTCGATGCGGTCATGTAAACGGCATAATGCGCTAGAGAAGCGCATCGCATTCAAGTCGCCAGACAGAGGTGGATCGAGATGGCGAGTGCGCATTCATTCAGCCCATGTAAACGGAGGTCGCATCGCATTTCGGAACGGGAGGATTATGGGAAGGCACTCGCTGCAGGAGCGAGTGAACAGCTGAGAACATGGCGGCGGCCAACTTCGTCGGCGGCGGCGGAGAGCGGTTCCGTGTGGTCGCCCGCAGTTTCTCCCGAGAAGAAACGCGAGCTTTTATTGACAAACTAAATGAGCGGAATATCACTGAGCTGCTCGGAGAGGGCGGCTCCCGTCCAAGCCTTGCGAAATACGACTTGCGTGTCCAAGGGAGTGCCTAGAGGTTTCGGCGCAAACACGAACGACGCCGAGAGCTCCGAGCACTGCATGGTAGCGCAGAACGAGCAGCTCCGCAGCTCCTATCCTCGGTGCCGTCCCTGGCTACGCCGGAGCCTTTCGGCCTCGGGGTCCGGTGGTGATTGGCACGGTATGGCGAGACGAAGCGCGGTGGCGTCCTCAGAGCGGTTCACGACGATCTCGCTCGCCAGGCCGTGCGCACGCACGTCGCCTCTGATCCAGAGTGGCCCAGCGGCCCGACCTGGAGCCCAAGACGTTTGGGTTTGGATGTTTCTCCCGTCTCGTAACTCCTTGCACAGCACCGAAGACTGCGGGCACGATATTTATTTCAAGCACGCCGAAAGCGTCAACGCCTTCACGAACCTCACGTGCGATGCACCGGAAAACGTGGTCACGTGATGCGGCCGGTGCCGGAAACGCAGCTTTAACTTTGAGCTTTGACACGGCGTGGCGCCACCTTCGCGTAGGGCTTTGTGCGCATTCATGTAAACGCTGCCGCGTCGGCTTCTTTCGGAGGACGATTGGAGTCGATGCGCTAAAGTCGTATTCATGTAAACGAGGAGAGTTATTTAACTCTATGGGGGCGACCAGGTCACCCGAGGCAGCGAGCGCGCCGCATTTGTTTTTGCTTGTTTAGTACTTTCTCTAGTTCGCTGAACCGCCACCGCGTTTTCTGGCGCTGTAGCTTAACACACTAGCAGACGCTTTAGCGTGTGTATCTGTGTGTGTCCGCTCCACGACCGGCGACGTTTTGAGGATAATCGGCTGTATTTTAGGGACTTTTCTCATCGTTATTGCGATTGTACGTTCGGTAAAGAGCTAGAAACTGATCTAGATCGCATTCTTCTCTAAACAAACTATAACAAACTTCCCCTAAGCTAGACCAAATGCGCTACTATGCACATCACTGCCTCGCGTCAACCTTCGACCCCTCTATCACTTTTCCTGAACCGAGTGGAGATCCCAAGAACAACGCATATCCACCTCCTAGATGTCATCATCGACCAGCATTTCGATTTCCATCGCTATGTCCAAAACGTCGTGTCCGGGGAAAGTTGACTCCTTGGCTTCGTCATTCGGTCCACAAGAAGAGACAGTCCCGATGTGCCCAGATTGCTGTTCACAGCACTGGCGTTAGCCATCCTGGAGTTTTGCTGCTCGGTGTGGGATTCGGCAACCAGGCAACTTGTTGCCTCCCTCGAGTCGGTGCAACGTCGCGCTTCCTACCTTATTATGAGGCGTCAACTTGGCCTCCGAACACCATCCTATCCAGTGCGCACCTCCTCCGTGCAGGGACCCGTTTCAACATCGACGTCAGGTAGCGACCACGCGGCTCCTAGCCACTTTTCTGCTACCGGACTCCACGCTTCCTTTTGCCTCCTCCCTGTGGTGTACTCGCACTAGTGGACTGCAGCCCCTTTTAACCCGTACGCTTCGTCACTAGAACTCCTTCGCACCCCCGTGGAGTGCAACTTTAAAAATCCCCCCTCCCGCCAGTCACCAGTTCGCTACCAATCAACAGTGTCTCACTTCGAACATTCACCAAGAGCGTCACGGCCCACCTGCGGAGCATTTAACTCGAGTTTTTATTCCGATCACGGAGTAGGCTCCAGCAGGCGGACTGGATGCACCGTCCTCGTACACCCTAGTGATGCTTTAATCTGCTCGAGAAAACTATATTATAGTGACTCTTTTTAACTTATTTTATTCACACTATGTGCTACCATTAGCGTCTGCCTATTAAATGCGACAGAAATATTCTAAAACCAACGTTATTTCCACACGTTTCCATTGACTTCCATAGCGGCCGCCGCGCTTCTTCGTTTCAGCTTCCGTCCGAGCGCAGCCAAAGCTACGTGTGGCCGGAGCCAATCACACGCCGGCAACAGGCCACGCGATCTCTCCTGCACTTTTGTATCACTCCGCTTCGCCGCTGGTCGTCAGCGCCGCCCGCG
Source organism: Ixodes ricinus (assembly GCA_037355805.1). Taxonomy (NCBI): domain Eukaryota; kingdom Metazoa; phylum Arthropoda; class Arachnida; order Ixodida; family Ixodidae; genus Ixodes; species Ixodes ricinus. Next base: position 65,419 of record JAZHYW010038066.1, on the reverse strand, counting down.
CTCGCCGAGTATTTCGTCTGCTACGGGTGTATCAACGGTATCGTCTGCTACAGGCTTAAAACGTGCCCTTTCACGTTCTGAAATTTAGTCATAGGGGATGTCAGTACGTAGGCTGGCCGCTGGCGTCTGTGTCCGAGCTTTCCACCTGTTCGGCATTTCGGCATAGTTTCGAGATGTAAGTACACATTGCAAGCTGCCCGATGACCGGACCGTTGATGTTTCCTTGTATTGTTTGGATATACCGGGGCTCGATGCGCAGTCCTTTCCACCAGCTTCTCGGCGTTCAACGTGATCGGCAGGTAAAGGGGTGCCCTGATTTCGCCGCGTATCAGTGAATTGTAGTGGCCCGGACGCTTTTCTTGTTTACAACGCATTCGCGGTACGACGCGGCCGGAGTCTCCTGCCGAATCTGAAAGTAGACATTCATCACGACCTTTCGCGCCTGACGCCCAAACGTGCCTTTGCGAAAGGAAGTTTTGAAGCGACTCGGTGAGGAAAGCAGCGAAGCACATGATTCGGCCATTACGGGAACAAAATCACACAAGAAAACTAGAGGTGTCGCGAACTTTTGTCGAACCGGATTTTTAGGTCGAACTTTAGGGGTTCGACTGGGTCGAACCGGTTCGACGAACCTTCGACCTTTTCACCAGATTCGACCGGTTCGACTTTGTGGACAGTGTGGCCAGACCTTGATACAAGCGTATCTAGGTTTGGAGAATTATTTTTTTATGCAAAGTGTTATTTTAATTTTGTGAACTGCTGCAATTAAATGTAACTGATTCTAATAGCTGAAGAAGTTAATAGCTTAATGTTTTGTACTGTATTAACTGAAATAACCAATCAGCGCTGCCCTTAATTGATCCCTTAGCCATCACCATCCAATCCGAAGCCAACTGGCCAGCCTGTCGCGCATGCGCACACGAGTCGAACCTCAATACAAGGTTCGTCGGATTTTCCACTAAAAGTTCGAAAAAGTCGAACCTGGTCGAACTCGAACCGCGGCCGGTTCGCGACACCCCTAAAGAAAACCGAGCGAGCGCTGCAGCAGTGTTGCCAGCGGATGTACGTGTTTTCACCAAACCACATGCATCACATGCATTGACATATATTATATTAATAAAAACATAAACTTCAGATAATTCATTCCTTTAGTTGCAAATCATTCTCAGCAGTACACATGTGGAACATTGTGCAACGTTTCCGCGCAAAACAGCTATTTAAATAAAAGATATATGTATATACTTTTGCAGACTACTTTATGGTGCGTAGGAATGCTCTTCTCGAAGTTGCGAACCGTCCCCCAGCCTTTGGCTGCGCTCGGACGGAAGCTGAAACGAAGTTTTTCTTTTTTTATAGCAGAACACTCGGTCCCTCCAAGCCGTTCACGTGATATTTCTTGGCCCGCGCGCTCCCATAGGGACACGCGGAGTGAGCAGGTCGCCCCTCGACACTCGCATTCGACTTCGCTCGTGCTTTTCGCCGTTGCTTTTCGCCAGCATTTCTACGACCAACCGCCAGGATCGCGACATCCGACAACATGCAGAGCCCTGACAACATGACGATCCGGCTTCTGTAACGTCATTAGTTGCCATTTAGGGATCACTTTTGATACGCGTACAGGCAGCATACGACGCTGCTAAACACACCAGTCGAGACACGCCCCAGGCACCAGTGTTACGCACGCTGCAGCGACCAAATGGAAGCGACCACTGATCAGTGACAGCGACCAAGCGGGAAAGCGCGCGACTTTTGATTCTTAATTTCTAGCCTAGGTGGCGCAACCTACCACCGTTATAACGGTTCAGTCGTTAGCATTTATCCATTCAATTATCTCTCCCGATGCTAGACTGCAGACTCCACGGGTTAGTGCAGTTGGTGCAGTTGCCAACCCCACCAACCTCCCCGTACACTTGCTCTTTCGTGTGCGCTTTGTCGCGCGTCAAGCGACGAAGCAGGTTGTCATCGTGATTTTTCTCGAATCTACCTTTTACGACGCAAGATCCTAAGGTATGGTATGGATTTGTGATTCCCCGAGCCTAGCTAGCCACTTGTTGCGTTTCGTGTAGACGTCAGCTCTCCGCACTTGCTATGGAGCTCGCTTGAAACTTGAATGAAACTGCCTGCTCATGTCCACTTTTAACAGGATTTAAGCGCGGCTCATGCACTTCCACGTAGGGTTCAACTTATTTCTGCCTATCACTTTTTACGTCTACTAAAAAGGCCAAGCACCGACCTACCGTGACATAATGTTTGACGGAGTTTGGTACTTTTGTTTTCGCATTGACGCCGCTTCTGAGTGTGCTCGTGGTACTCTGTTTCAGGTCGGGATCGTTGATGGATTCCAGCGCTCGGCATAACGATCGGAGTGATGACCGCACCACTGCACCAGCTTCTGACGACAAGGCTAGTGGGACGAGGCGGAAACCGGACTGCCCCAGCGCCGAAAGTGAGCGCCACAACGACGCCACGATTCCCGAGGTTGGATATGAAGCCGAGGTGGACAGCGACGCTGAAGACCTGTACGCTGTCGACGAGGAGAAACTCGTCGAGCTGGAGAAAGACATGACGGAAGAGGAGAAAGCGGTACGGTATGCTCCTGTTGCGACCATACCGCGGCGAACCTCACTCATGAGGGCCCTCACTCACTCTCATCTTCACAGGTCTGTGAGGACCGTGAGTTCGTGAGGGCCATGAGTGCGTGAGGGCAATGAGTGCGTGAGGCCTGTGATTGCATGAGGGCCATGAGTTGGTGAGGGGTGTGAGGGCCATGAGTGTGTGAAAGGTATGAGTCCATGAGGGCCATGAGTTGGTGAAGGGTATGAGGGCGTGAGTGCGTGAGGTTCAGTGAGGGTGAGTGAAGGTCTGAAGGTGAATGTGACTATAGCGTGAGTGAGGGCGACCTAAAATGCCGACCTCTGGTTGCGACTCCCGATGGAAGTGTCTGGTTAGACACTCGGAGATTGGCTGAGAGCTGAGCATGGCGTTGAAAGGGATGGAAGTACGCATGCCAGCTGTTCTAACAGCACCTTGACGCTCACGGGGAGGGCATCACATAACTTTTTTGATGCCCATACAGAAAAAGTTGAAACTATATCCTTGTACCCATGTGGAGTGCACGTGACCCTGTCACGTGCGAGTTGGGTGGTTGGTTGCATGGGCTGTGGCTGTGGCGTTGCTCGCTTCCATCCGGTAGGGTTTACGTTGAGCGAAGCGAAGTCGAGGCGGGCGAGGCCTTGAGGAGCAGACGACGGACCTCGATCAGCTCATCGCGATTCGTCGTGCGTCCAGGATGTTTTACCAAACAAAACTCGAGGAGCGGATGCGGAGTGCGATATGTCAGCTGTGCGTGCCAGAATGCTGCGCCTGCTCCGTCTGGTAGGTTTAATGAGAGCAGCGTGATGGCAAGACCGGCGAGACGTGCAAGGCCCTGATGGGCGGACGATGGACCACGACGAGAGAACAAGCCGAGCCACTGAGCTGTGTGAATGAACGAAAGTGTGTGGCATTGCCAAGACCAACATGGGGCTTTAGCAGGTGTGAATGGATGCAGAAACCTTCCGCGGCGAGTTTCGTTAATCGGCACGCCCATGTTGGATTACGTCCTGAACTTCGCAGTAACGTGAACTAGAGCCGGTTCTCATAGATTTCCGAGAGCCACCGAGCTGCTCAAGAGATAGATTTCGGCCCGTTGTTGCAACAGTGAATGGGTTTCATCGAAATAGTTTCATTCGCTTCAAATCTGATGACTTAGGCAGTCGTGCCAGGCGTGGCCCTGCCAAGTCAAGTTGAGTTGATCCAACGTTAGCAACAATACCTATTCATAAAACACCCCTAGTCAAACTTAACTGCATGGTTCAATTTTGGTCGCGATGCATTATTTCACACGGACGTGCACAAAATAATGTCTGTCAAAAAATTCCTTTCGATACAAAACATATTTCTCCAGCTGAATGAAGTCACGCACATCATTAGAACGCTAGTATCCATTGGCACAATGATAACAGAATGTAAAAATACATAATTTCTTGATTTTATTGTTGCACGACCAAATAAAGGCAGCAGACAGTTAGCTGCTGCGATCATGAATAGAACCTGGTGCCACTCAGTCGTAAACGCAACCATGCACCATTCAGTGGTCATGTGTGGTTCATGTTTGAAAAGGAAATTGGTGAGGAGGAGATGGCTTGGGAAAGCTACGTGGCTGACGGTGTGCAATCCGCGTGTTGACTCTGTTCACCCGACGTCACGGGACTGGGAAAAAAGTGCCACGGTTTAACGCAAAAATAAAAAATGGCAACAAGTGAACACAATGTTGGGGTGGAAACAAGCTGGTGATGATTAAACATGATAAACTATAAACCTGAGACTGGGAAAGACGATGAAGGAGAGGAAGTTTTGAGACTCCTGGTCTTCCCCTCCTTCATTGTCGTCTTAAAATTATAATTTATCATAACAAGTTTTTTTTTTTTACGAAACAACAGTTGGGCTGGAAAACAGTTGCTACTTTGCAGGAGGCGATCAGGTGCCGCAATATTGTGGCGGAAGTTTTGAGCCCACTTTCATTCCAATACATGGCTTGTGTTGACGTCGCATCAGCCGTCATTTCTCCGTACCATACTCCTGTGTCCGTACCTTCTGCAGCATATATTTCGCACCATAAAATTTGTTCTTGGCGAGACTTGTCGAGAAGAACAAATTCGATTGTGCCAAGTATTTGCTGCTGAAGGTATGGACACAGGAGCATGTACAGCCGGTACGGTGCCATACGACTTGACGTGCAAGGCATGCATTAGGATTTGTGTAGCCAATTGTAGGGTCCTGGGAATGAATCTCGCACAACTTGGTCAAGAACACCTCATGCAGTGTCATTAAAATAATGTTGCGTGGGATAAATCCTTTAGCTGGCTCTAATATCAACTGGGAAAATCGGCACCTGCACATAGCAATACTGAATTTTCATCAGGAGGGTATTTCGGTGGTGCCTTGTGTCAAGATGACTCTCTTCCTTTGAAAATCTCAACCAACGAACTTGCCATAGTCGATGCAGATGATTGAGTTAGAGGCGGATAGACCAACCCAACTCTGTTACGCTGGGGTGGTGGCGCGTCGGGTGCACTTCCGGTCTGGTGGTGTGGGAGGAAGTCGCCATGCGGGATAGGCATTCCGGTGTTGTTTTGGAAGGACTAAAACCTGCCTTCTCATCGCAACGCCGTGACTGGGGCTGTACCAAAAGAGCCGGGAAAGGTGTGAGGATCAGTTTCATGTGTTTTCTGCCTCCTTGGTTCGTCAGAGAACGTGGATAGGTGCCGTGAAAAAAGAAACCAAACACCCTGGGACCACAATTGCTTGTGCGGGAAGCACTTAGGGTTGAATTACGGCTACTTATGGTCGTCAGATTTATTTGTTTCGTTCCGATATGAATGCAAGAAAACCGTCAAGTTGTCCAGACCACTCGAGAACCACATTCAGTGCGTCTTCACATTCAAACGGCCGTCTGATCGTTCAAACTGTGAGCTGCTCTTTCAAACTCGTTCAAACGGCAGCAGCCAGTAGACCACACATTGCGATAAGATGAAGTGCGGGCCTCAAAAGACTTGTAAATTTGAAGGTTGTTTGGGGCAAGTAAGCTCGATGTAAACAGCAGATACAAGGAGATGTTGACCATTGTTACCAATGGCCATCACTGACTTGTTATGCCTGATTCACTTGGTCCAATTCTGCTTGCGATTTTCAATATTGACGTCAAGCATCGCAGCTACCATCCATGCTTTTGCAACACGAGCAACATCGCGACGGAAAATAGCAAGCAGAATCTCATCATCTGAACCAGGTCTTAGCGCCCATTCTGCGGCGTTCATGCGAAATGAATCACCGTGTGTCACATAATTAACACAAAGTTTTGCGGTGTAACGAGCCTCGTTAATTTCACTTTGGCCACTGAACTAATGAAACGTTGCTGGTAAGATGCAGAATCAGCAATTTAACGCAAAAAGCACCACAGAGAGTCATACTGGACGCCAACAACATCGCATTCCAATAGTTTGTTGATGCAGGACACGGTGCTTCTTGCCCACACCCCATCATGCTTGCTGGTGGCGTGCCGCTAGGGGCGCTCCAGTTTGTTTGTAAACATGAGTTGGTGTATACAGCAGTAGTACTTGTGGCGCCATATCTAATAGGCGCAGCAGCACACACTACCAGGTAATTTGCTTTCGATTGAGTGCATCGTCTGCTTCCATTTGAGTGTGTAGATTGCTCGCTGTGCTTATCGGGAGATAACGCCACAAGTACTACTGCTGCTAACTTGGTCTTCTGCATTGACATCCACTGTTGACCGTGGCAAGCTTGCTGGTCTCATTTTTCGTGGGGAGGGAGCTACACCTGAAAATTTTACAAGGTAAATTAATCCACTAATAAAATACACCTCCAATGAAAATTTGAGATTGCAATGTGCAGGTGCGGATTTTTCCAACTGATTTCGGAGCCAGCTTCAGGATTTGTGCCGTCCTATACACCTTTCCAGCGGCACCCTCAGACGAGGCAATCTATACTCTGTTTCATACTTAGCGTGCAACGCTGTCAAAGCTACTGGCGCGAGCGCGTGGCTTCATTGATGGTTTTGTTTGCGCGAGAACGCGTGCAAATGATCAACGAGATCAAGCCCCACGCTCGCGCCAGTAGCTTCGACAGCGTTGCACGCTAAGTTTGAAACACAGTATACAGAGCTTGTCTCTGGTTTTGAGTGTACGTAGTGTTGCCTGACTTCGCTGGGCTCAGAGTTTCCTTGCCAGTGGGCTGTAGCAACCTTTGTAGGCACAATTGCAGACACTGCTAAAAACTAAATGGCTGCATTTTTTTTTTGTGCTCTATAGCAGATATACTTTCTTGGGGCCTTTGACAAATGATTGTATCATTTTTGGGAACAACACTAAAAAAAATGTAAGCTATTTTTTATGAGTCAGTACATGACTGAACGAATGTAGCTGGAAAGTTTGTTTCATTTTACGCAGATCTTTTACACCGCCAAACACTCGGCCACATCAATCGATAAAGTTCTTAATTGTTGAAAACATTTGACAACACAGGATAGCCGAAAGGCATGGTTGTTCTCCATTCACAACATGAAATTCAGGGAGTATCAGCATTCAAACAACATATTGTACTTACCACACGGTGCCGCATTATCCAAACAGGGTTTATTTGAGACAGATCTCAAATAACACAGCATATCCAATCTTCAATATCGACGACAGCCTCTGCATGACAAATTGGACGGAATTGGGACTTGTTTCGTTGCACCTTTGGAGCTTGATGTTCGCACAGCACCAAAGGAATGAACAGATTTGCCTTGTCCCCCACCCCAACCCCAATGAGCTATGTTTGGCAAAGACCTAGAAGGCGCTCTGGGGATTATCTTGGCCAAGATAATTCCCGAAAATTGTTGAATGATTCAACATTCTTCCCTTTGTTGGTTTCCCACGAAGGCCGAGCATATACACTTGAATAAGAGGCACTCTGGCTGTGAGCTCTGGTTCTCACATAACATAAAAAGGGTAAACTGCGTGAGAATGGCCTATTGAAGTAATAATTTTCAAGAGATGTTGGCAAACTCCTAATGCACGACGCAGGTGGAGAGTCACGCTGAGCATGTTTCTCTCGCCCAATAGGGCAACAGAAAATGAATGGCCGACAGGGGCCACGAGAGTCGCAAAATGGCGGCAACTGGAGGGTCTTTTTGTTGGACGGATCCATCCCTCTTGGGTTTCCCCGGCCCGGTATGCAGCAACTGCATCTTTTACCTATCAATAGACCTAGCCAGAAAGAAGAACAAAAAAGAGTTCTCTATGGCATCACATGTGGGCAGGTCTGCCAAGCATCTCACCCTCTCTCTTTTGTCGTTAGTCTCACAGGGAACGGGCGCAGCAGCTCAAGGCCACTGGCAATGGCAGCTTCAAGGAGGGCCTCTACATGCAAGCATTGGAGGCCTACACCGAAGCCCTGCGCATCTGTCCGCTTGATTCGAGCCAAGAGCGGTCGGTGCTCTTCTCAAACCGCGGTGCCACCTGGACAAGACTGGTGGGTGATGCTTAGACCTCTCGCGAGACGTGTCAATCGAGCATGAAAGTCGGCTTGTGGATCGAAGAGAGCGTTTTACAGTCCTGTCTCATTAATGTGGACACCTTTGTTCCCTGGAAAAATCCTCCATAATAAGGAATTGAGGTTAAAGGGCAACTCCGGTCCATACTTTCGATTTTGGGATTATGACTGTTTTTAGTGCAGTCAGTGTCCCTGAATTGCAAGGTGTAATTTTTTTCTCGTTATTGTGTGTAGTTTTAAAGATATCGACGCTTCAAAGTTTTGTTTGGGGCGCGGCCAACAAAACCGAAACTAGCTGCTTGAGGTCCCGGCAACACTGGAAATCAGCCGCTATGTGAACGTAACGTCAAGATCGTTCTCGTTGAACGAGTACGCAGGCCGAGCGACACCTACCTCTGTTGCGCTAGCCGTCTAAAGATAGGAGCAGAGCCGTATATGTAGAGAGTTTGGTCAATGGGAGGCGCGGGCAGAGCCAGGGCGTGCGGCAGACACAGAAAGAGGGCTTGGCATGATCTCTTGACCAACCAGAAGTCGAAAAGAATCCCCTAGCGGTGGTAGTGAGAAACAGTTCTGATCAAAGGTCTATGTTCGTAAATGGTTTTAATAAGCGCGTAAGAGTTAAGTCTAGTAACTCTTTGTGGTTGAAAATAGGGTGCACGTGTGGTTTTGATCATGATCATGCAGAAGGATGTAAGAAACGAATGTGCCGCTCAACTCTGTTTTGCTCGGACAGAGTGTGACCGCTCGGACGGCAGATTCCCGGCCCTCGGCGCTTGGCGTACGGATTATGTCGATCGTTCCGCTAGTCGCACTCTTCCACCATCATTTTGGATGAGCGTGATTGAAACATCACGTGTACCATATTTTCAGTCATCGAGAGTTACTCCAATGCAGTTATCAGGTTTGTTTCTCGCGACCACCGCCAGGGTATTATTTCCGGTTTCTGGTTGGTCACATTCGAATTTCTGAAGACGCCCTGGAACACGCCCAGCCTGCCTTTCGGCCAATGGAGCCTCCTCATTTGTCTCCTATACTTCCCAATGAATGGCCAAACTCTCTACATATACGGCTCTGGATAGGAGGTAAGCTGATTTTGTTTTAATTTTGTATACATGGTAGTTATCCAGTATATGTAGCAAGAGTTAGTGCGTATACCCAAAAGCTAGCGACGGGAAAACCGGTGAACTCGTACGGTGCCGTACTGGGCGGCCGCCGCCTTGCGTGCGCTAGGCCGTTCTCGTCGCTTGTATACCCAAAAGCTAGCGACTGGAAAACGAGTCAACTCGTTCGGTGCCCTACTCGGCGGCTGTCGCAGTGTGTGCGGTCTTCCGCACTCGTCGCTAGGCCTAAATTGTCTTCGGGGCGCCGTGGATGGAGCGGCGTAGCTCTACGCAGCGCTGCCAGTGACGTACAGTACTGGGGCCCTCTCGCTCTCGCGCTCCGGGTCAGTCCCAGACGCAAAGCTTTGAGGCTCTCCGTCACGGGCCGCGGCGCCCGAACAGACGAGGGCTGGGCTGTACACGTCTGTTTTTTCTGTCTTTTTTCCTTGGGCGCGTAAAAGCCGAAGTGCAAAGTCCACTCGTCGAACAGCGTTCACCCACACCTTCTTCAATTTCCGATCCGTTAGAGACTTGTGAAAAAGCACCTCCGTGTTGCGCAGCGGTTTGTTTCAGCAGCCCACAGCGCTACAAGTTGCACTCGGCATCTTTTGAGGAACAGCTGGGCAGTCTTGGGCTCACGTGCTCGCTAAAACGAGTCTTTGAGTCCTCACAAGCAAATAAACAAAACACTATACCAAAGCTACACGGGCTACAGATAAAAGCAACGGCTAAACACGCCAATCACAAGCCGAAGTAGCGGTGGTAGCGGCTCAAAGAAGCGCACTCCGCGAAACGCCCGGACCGGAGGAAAAAAGAGAACGATACTGACGTCACGGCCCAATGTTGCTTTAGCGATCGGCAACCCGCTGGCCGCCCGCTAAGCAGCAGCGGCGGGTCGCATTTTTATTATCGGCATTAGTTGAGAATGCGGCGTCCCACGGACGTAATATATTGGCTGGGGTCGTATTTTGTGTCACTACAGCGATTCCAGCAATTTATTTAATTTTGAGTTTTGGCCGGAGTTGCCCTTTAAGATCACAAATGATAAACAGGCGTGGCCACAAAAACCCAAGTGGTGGGAAAAGTGTACTGGTTCTGTTCAGATAAGATCATGCACGCAAGTTCAAACATATTTTTTTATTTTTTACACGTTGCTCCTTAAAAGCTCGTTCACACCCTTGCAACCGAGTATGACCAAGAAAGACAAGACCGGTTTTTAATCCTTTTACGTCTTGGGACCAGCTCCACAGCAGCGCAGCCGGTTCTAAGACGTCGCAAAAGGACCCTTTCATGGTCGCATTTTTTTTCAAAGACCCGCCCCCGTGGTCGGGTTTTTTTACTCGGTGCGTTAGCAAAGATTATACACTAGTTTATTGTCGCATAAAAAAATCTAAGACTTAAAATAAATAGTACACACACTTCTAAACATCTGCAGCACACTCGCTGCAGGCTGAACAAAACAGAAAGGGCCAAAACTTCGACGCGCCCGCTTCCGAGACAGTCTAGAAGACAGAGCGGCTGTGTGTTAGACTCCGGACTCCGAACCGAGCTGGTTTCCAGTTGTGCGTCGGATGTCGAGCTGTTATCCGACTCCGAGTTCGAGAATGGTTCAAAGTCTGAACCCGAAGAGCCATCGCTCCAGTCTCCGCTACGCTACCTCCGGAGCAGCCGGCACGCGCGGCTATCTCGAAGCATCACTTACACAGAGCGTCCAGTTTCGCAATTTCAAAAAGCCGCGCCAAAAGAAACATGACCGCAATTACACGGTTGTAGTTCCCTACAAACCTACCAGATGGCAGCACCTCCCCGCGAACGCTCCCGTTCAAGAAGAGGCGCGAATTTTTGAACGAGCAGTCGCGGACGTACGAGCAGTCGCGGACGTACGGGTACGTCAGAAACCATGCGGGACGCTCCCGCGCTGACGTACAGGTACGTCAGTGACCATGAAAGGGTTAAAAAACGGTTTTGTCTCTCTCGGTCTTACTTGGTCGCAAGAGTGCGAACGGGCCTTTACATGTGTAGGAAAACAAATATAAAAGATTAAAAAAAAAAATATTTAAGAGGAAAATTTGAGTGCTCCAGAATCGCACATTTGATTTTTGAAGTTTTTGTTTTCATGTTTAGTGACACCTGTGCAAAGTACAAATATCACAAGTCTCAAATATTTCGTTCTTACGATAGATCATGGGTACTATTGATGTATTTCAGTATTGTGAGGTTATGTACCTCACACCAAAAGTGTGCAAACTTGGCTCCTTTGACGTTTTGTTGCTAGATTTCTGAGCCTTTATCTGAAGAAATTAAATAGCTACAGCATTAATCTTTGTCATATATTTGTATTAAAACATTCCTTTGAACAATATATAAATAATTGCTTTATCTCCAAATTTGAAATTTTTATTGTGCTCCAGATTTGTCCTAAAGTACAAAGCTATGAAACTTCAAGGGGCAACTGAAAAAAAAAAAAGAAAAGCAAAAGAATTCATTGGTGTGTCTTTAAGGATTGATTTATTGCTTTATCAAAATGGAAATATTAGAATATACAACATCCGTCTGTCTTGTTATTTGCAGCCCCGCAACCTGCCTCGCTAAAAGTGCCATTCTACGGACTCGTGACAAATGGCTCGCCATTGCAGATGCGCTTAAAAATGCTGCGAGCATTTCTTTATTTGTCTTTGCTATTATGTGGAAACACGCACTAGTCTTTTGAAAGGGCTTGGAGCAAAGGGCTGCATTCATTTGTCACGGGCTTTCCAATGCGTAAAACGCAAAGCCATAGCCCGACATCTATCGCTCGAAAGACCGCTGCCCGTGCAGTTCTCTCCTGCATTAGAGAAAGAATAGGAACTTTTTGTAAAACGTGCACAGGAGCCGTGCACTGCCAGCGGGAGTTTGTGTGGTCACGTTGAGCACGGATTGAGCTTGCGTCTGCAATTCGCTGCGTACGATCTATGAAATGTCAAATCGGATATCCCGATTCCTTTGGGCAAAGCTATTGCAGAGCGGAACACACCAATAGCTTTGTTTGATTTACCTCCACCTTCTGCACCGGTGCAGAAAAGTGCAGGCCAGTCTACTTCCGGTATGTGTACTGAAATACATATGCCGGAAGCAGACTGCCCCTCACTTTACTGCACCGGCGAAGCAGGTGCAGGTAAATTGAACGCAGCTATTATATGTTTTAACGCACTTGCTTTTTTCCGTTATAACTGCACAATGCACAAGAACGCCAAACGGAACCCTGCGGTAATGGCAATGCCGTGCCTGACGGTCCCCGCCGCCTGGCCACCCGGGCTGGAGCCGCGAATGGCAGTGTGTTCATTAATGGGGTCCATAACTATGAGACATGACTGTACAGCTTCTTTGTGACATTCATGCACCAACACGTGGCCCTGACATCGTGCCCCTGCTTTAGTGCTGTGTTGGCATGACGCAGCTTCACTTGATGCAAATATTGTTTCTGCACAGTGCCCACACCTGGTGTGGCCAAACACTCGATTGTTTGGCCACACCAGGTCTGTCTTTCCTGAAAATGAAATTGTTTATCTCGGGTAGCAGGAGGCTATGGGAAATGTCTTCTGACCACGCCGCCCGGGTTGCACCACTCGGCATAGATTAGCAGCAACCTTTTCCAATGAGCCAGGGAAGAGAGGAGCTAACGTCACAAGCACGGTGTTCTACACAGGTGCTAGACCTCTGTAACTGCTGGAAAGATTAGCAACAGATTAGAATGGTCCACAGTCACTGACAAGAAGAGCAGGGCGTGCCTTTCACATGCCTATCCTGCAACATTAATTTTCATTGTGCTTTGGCTATGCATGCACGCATGAAACTCGTGGGACGCCACAGTGTAATTGAAGGTAAGAAGCTGACGCTCGCGGCAGCGCAACCGAAAGACCTCCCTGCCATTCTTATCCTATCGGTGGATATAAAATGGAGCTTAATTCCCCTTTTTTTCTCTCGTATGCTTGTTCTTTTGTTGTAAGGATCCTTGATTTGAGAGGATTTGGCTAATATCTCCCATCCTAATTTGATGGTGGCAATCAATTACAGAAGCTCTTGGGCACACCTTGATGCATCCTTGACCACCTGCATGACACAGAGGCAGCAAAACAGCAGAGCTGCGCTAATTCAGTTAGTTCCTCTCATTCAAAAGGAAAGATTTGTAGGTGTTGTAGGACTTGGGTTTTACTTACATCTTTGTGGCATGCTATAAAATTTACTTTGAGTGGATCATTCTAGAGATTAGTTCCCAGGTTAGATAGGGTGCTCACTTGGCTGCAGGGCACACATGTTGCTACTGTCCATAAATTTTGTGGCTCTATGGGACACCATGCCCCAGTAGAAAGCCTTCGTGCCCACGTTCCCCCTCGCTTCACTTGACTCCTACACCTGTATGTCCAGGCAATGGTTATGTTATCTAAAAGCCATTTGCTGCCTAGAATAGGTCTCTTTTCTATTCCCAACCCTAACATGCTGGAAGTAGATTCCTTTTTAGCTTAATTCAAATTGTGAGGTCTTTTTTTATTGAGAGATTTGGTAACTTTTAAACTTCCGAACCTGCAAATGTTTTACACGAACCACATCCAAGATTCCTAGGTCGCTGAAATGCTTTGATCGCTTAAGTTAATGCACAGTCATACAAGTGCGCACACTGCATGACAAATAATGTCCTGGGTGTAAACGGCTGCTTCTGCGGCTTCCCTCGTGTAATACCGATTTTAAGGAAATGGTGAAGGTTTATTACCAAACCAAATGATGCTTCCATCGAAGATGTATGTAGCGCAACTGTGACCCTCTGGCCTGGTGTGGTAGGCTGCACCTGCAGATGTTTGTAGGGGACCCGAGTTAGTTGCCGGGACAGCATTGAAAGCGCGCAGGAAAATGTTTTACATAAATCGACGCCTCTTTACCTAAATGAAATGCCCGAGTATTCTTTCATTGCTTGTAAGCATCACGTTTTGTTATAGTGGTGTGAGATTGGCACAAATTTGTAAGGAAGCAGGGTGTTTACCTCAGTGCCTGTATATTGCCCATTCTCATAATCGAGGAGATATTTGCACACATCACCCACAAGTGGAGCAAGGAAGACATGATAGTGGAAACGAAAGCAAATAAATAGCTGATGTGCCGCGTGTCTCTGACCTCTGTCCTAAAAAATATTGCAAAACCCACTTTCTTTTGACTATGTTCAAAAAAAGACAAAACACATACTACTATGAGGTCTTTGAACCAACAGTCCCCATTGTCAAACGCCGATTTGACTATCGAGACATCTTGGGTGTAGTGTTTTTAATTAATGTTTTTTTTATCTCTGTAGGCTATTTTCCAAGGTTTTAAGCTCAAATTTTGAATTCACGACAACTTGAGATGTGAAACCATCAAGCTAAGATCTCTACAAGGTTAGAAAATTTTAAACTCTATGAACTTGAATTGCAAACCAGTATGAAGTCTTGGAGTTTGGCTATCTTGAAAAGGTTGAAACAGTCGACTCAAACCTTCAAACATTGTGAATTTGAACCCTGGCGAGGTTTGCCAATTTTGAAAGATTTTGAACTGAAACCTTAGGGGGTTCTCAACATCTCTAGTAGGGATGTCCCGCGCAGTGCCTAAAGCAGGGAATGATGTGGCACATGTCCATTACATCATGCAGATGGCACTTTGTGCAATGGAATCATGTAGAAAAATGACTTGCACATTGTCTATTACCATTAGCACCACTCTGTCTGGCCCTACTAAAATGCTTTGAGCATCGTAAGGTGAAGATTTTTCTTTCCCCCTTCGTATTCTCGGCCTGAATGCAAACTTTTCACAATGCTACTGCAAGATCCAATTGACCTTTTTCTTCTCTTGGCTTTCGAAGGAGAAAAACAAGTTGGCAGTAAAGGATTGCACAAGAGGTAAGAGTTGTTTTTATTTTTATTTTCTTGAAAACAGAGAGGCAGAGGCAGTTTTGACAAGGCACGGTCACTCATTTAAGAGGCAGTGCAAAAATTTTCAAACTTGCAGCTTGTATTTTTTATATTTATCTTATTTACTTGCAGAATGAACGCACTCGCGTAATGAACGCACCCCCAAGTCGGCTCTCAAAATTTCGACTTTTTTTTTCACTCGCATAATAAACGCACCCCCAACTCGGACGTCAAAATTTTGACCCCCTCCCTCCATGCTCGCGCAATGAACGCACTTTTTTATCCTGGTGCAGCGAGGTCGCGAATGCATGGGCACCGTGAGCAAACAAAACGCCTTGTAAAAGGCGTTAAAAAAAATAAAAAAAGATCCAACAAAAGCAAAAAAAAACAAGATTTTGTTTTTTGCACAGCGCAGTCTGGATTTTAGGTTGCGCGCCGCACGCAAGGAGTTAAGAAAGAGAAGCGGAGAAGCCCTCGCCTCAGCAAAGCGAAACAAAACAGCTTGCGAAAGGCGGCAAAAAAAAAAAGTCCACAAAACCAAAAAAAAAAAAAGCTTTTTTTTTTTTTTTGTTGCACAGCGCAGGTTGGTTTTTGGGTTGCGCGCCGTGCAAGAAGATAGGAAAGAGAAGCGGTGAGGCCCTTGAAATGAACACTTTTCTATCCTGGTTCAGCGAGGTCGCGAAAGCATGGGCAGTGTGGGCAAACAAAACAACTTGCGAAAGGCGGGGAAAAAAAAACACAAACATGAAGCAAAAAAAAAAAAAACATAAAGAGAAGCTTTTTTATTTATTTATTTATTTTTTTGCTCATTGCAGTTTGGCTTTGGATTCGCCGCACTGCGCGCAAAGCGATAAGAAGTTATGTCGATTTTTGCGGGATAAAAGGCCCGTTCATTATGCGAGTAAATACGGACGCAAAAATTTTACCTCTACCTCGCGTAATGAACGCACCCCCCAACTTTGCCTCAATTTTTCGGGAAAAAAAGTGCTTTCATTCGTTCATTCTGCGAGTAAATACGGTAATACAAGTGAGAGAAAACATGCCACCTTCCCTCGAAACACTTCCGCTGTGTAATCTCATAATAAAAACCAAATTATTTCCAGAGCTGCAGCTGTGGGTGGCGGTCGTGGGAACCACAGTGTCATGTCGGGGGAAATGCAACTTTTCGTGGCGTTATCTATTCAAAGTGAACTAAACCACCCCCCTCTGCCGGTTCCCTTCCCATTCCCTGAGGGGAACTGGGTTTGTTCCCTGAAGTGTCTGCACCTGCATTCTCTCTTTTGTCTCCACTTGGGCGATGGTGGCTGCTCTGTTGTGTCCAAACTGGGCCTTGGAATAGTCGCCGAGGGAGCGCTGGAGCCCCCGACGACATCCCAGCAACACCGCCGGCATCCATCTGGTCGTCCCCTTGACGTTTCCCGCAGTTAATTGGCCAAAGTCCGAAAATTGTTGCACTGCCACTTTAAAGGACATTCAGGGCCGACAGATTAAAAAAATACGTGCCTTAGGGAAAAAAAATTTTTTTTTCATATTCACAATAGAATTAACATTTTGCTATTTACAGGGATTAATCTCCTCTATGTTTATTTATTTAAGTACTTGCTGGCCGTCTGTACGGATGCCAAGGCAACACTCGAACACTGGTAGTACAGAAAAAACGAAACATCATGAGTTGAGCTTCATAAGTACACAGTAACAAAGTAGTAAAGCCAATAAACGAAACATCATAAATTGAACAGCATGATAAGTCATCAGTAGCATAACACAGATGTTACGTGAACATCGAAATGAAAGAAGCAGTAGGATACATGAGCACTTCGTGGCAGGGTGAGATGAAGACAGGCTTTAGTCATGGTGCTAGTCGAGTTTGTCAGTGCGGGCAATAGGGGATAACTATATGTTGCACGTCGGGCGTTTGTTGAAGTGGCTAATTTTTTTCGCCCATGCACAAAACAAAAAAATAGTGTTTTTGTGTTCACATGTGGGACATAACAAAACTAATGAAATTACATAAAATAAGCTAATCTGTTTCTTGTGAACCACTGAGTGCAATGAACAACAAAACAATGTGTATGATACCTTCTTTCTTTTAAAATAATTGGAATTCACAAAAATGCTATTTTTAAAGGATCAACAAAATATTTCTTAAAATTTTCTGAACTATAAATGAAACCATTGTGTCCAAACCTTAATAGTTGCGTTCTATGTATCCTAAAGCATATGCTTGCCAAATTTGGTGGTCATAGGACAATATTAGGCACAATAATTCTTGTCCACAAACTGCACAGATGCCCCAAAATTACAAAGGGAAAAAAACTCTTTTTGAATATTAAGGTAGATGTGTAAGAACATTCTTTCGTGGCAGGGAAAATTTATTTTGGTTATTTTTTGTGAGAAGTAGGCCTCCTGTTTTGCCCAGGGGACACTGCCAAAAAGGGACTTGTTAGGACTTGTTTTGGGTAGCACAAACTTGAGTGTCTCAAACTGTCGCATACTGTAAAGGACTTATTTTTCGCAGGCTCAATATTTCTCGATTTAGGTCAAATCTGAAGTTTTTGAATAATTCGTGGGTTCTAATTTTTGCAACGCAGTGGGATCTCAATAAAGGTTCCAATGTGTTTACATTTTACTAGAATTGTTCGCGGGACCTATTTTTCATGAATTGTAGGCGATTCGCAAAATTAAGTCGTTTACAGTATATAGAAGTGTGCCTGCTCTGGTGCGGAACTCGATCATGAGGAAATCACAAAGAAACAACAAGAATTTGAATGCCATCAAAGCAGAGGTCAGAACTTAGATGCTAGGAGCGCAAGCCAAGAGGCGACTTATCACTAATTAAAAAAAAAAAAAGAAACAGTGTCTGGACGCCAGACATTTTGACGTTGCCACCCAGAGGTAAAAGGCCCTAGCGGTGGTGGCATGAATCTGGCACTTTCGATTGTCTTGCGGCGTTGAATCTAGTCAATTTCAAACGTCAAAAGGATTTTTTTTTGTCATCATCAGGAGTACAGAAAGAAAAACTATAAGCATAGTTGACATAGGTAGTGCGAGGCCCAATCGGGTGAGCTTGTACTATCCAAAATAAGGGTGCCAGTTTCAGTGTCCACGAAAATGGTTCAAATTTTATGCCTTTTTGGGTCGCCTGCAGGAGTGTTTCTCACTAATTTTGCGATTATATCTGGTCCTGTTTTTGTTTTTTTATGCATGAAAGATGAAGGTTTAAAAATAATAAAACTAAAACCCAAAATCACACTTTTTATTTTTTTTACCATTGTTTGTTGCCAGCCATTGAGCTCAACCCCACCTACCTGAAACCCGTGCTGAAGAGGGCCCAGCTTCACAAAGAGCTGGACAACCTGGATGACTCGCTCAGAGACTACCAGCGCGTCTTGGAATTGGATCCCAGTGTCGGCGAGGCTCGTCATGCTTGCATGGTGAGCTGAAGGGACCTCAGCATGAGCACATTACTATGCTTGCATTGGGATTCGACACAACGAACCGGCAGTTATTTAACTGGCAAGATGTTGGCCTTTTCGATTGGTGTCTGTTCCTCGTAGTTGCAACTCCAGCACGTAAAAGGGGGAAGGGTGCGCACACATGCAAAAGAAATTGCAGGTAGTATTTGCATTTTTTAATTCTGCTTTCCGTGCTTTGCACTTTTACTGGCAGATGATGCCCGTTTTCGCTGCTCAGTCTAATAGAAGTGATCTACTTGAACCTTTGCCTCGCGTGTTTACTACTTCATAGTGAACTCTCATTTGGAGTAAAAAGTAACTATGTAAAAAAGAATAGTTGGGTCTTTCAAGACTAGTGTTTTCCTGCCAATCCATAAAAAAAAATATAGATTTAGAGTATGTTTACCGGTGTTCTCGATAAATGTCGGAAACCAAAAGCCCCTCATCTTGTTCATCAGGCTAGTAAGTTAGGACCAGCACATATGCAGTGGGTTGATCATGCAGGGGTGGTCCAGTTGCGCCATTTTGATAAATTCCCGCTTGCCTGTGCCTTGCTGTGCCCAAAGGGAAATATTGCGCCAAAGCGAACGAATCTGCGAACGAATTGGGTTTTGGGAAAGTTTTCGTTTTCTTCTGGCAACTGCGGGAATCCAGTGGGGTTTATTTGGCCAGTTTCGCCATCACAATCCAATCCAGGTTTCTGGCTCTAGGGAACAACAATCCTAACGCAGCACAGTTTTAACAGTTCTAGCTGCATTTTAAGCACACTACTGAAGATTAACAAGTGTAAGTAATTACTTTTTTCCGCTTGCCCATGTTCAGAAGCATGACACTGTTTTATCAGGGTGTCTAGTGACCGGGAAAACCGTGAATTGTCGGGGAAATTTTAATTACCAGGAAAAATCGGCTATATTACCCACTATATTACCCAAGCATTTGCTATATTACCCAAGCATCAAGGAGAATGCAGGGATTGGTGTTCCACGCACCACACGCGAACGCCTTTCCCGTATAAAATATTCGAAGTAAATAACCAAAATATAGCGTAGAGGAACGCGCGTGCAAGATACAATTTGTTTTAGGTTTTTGCTTTAGAAAAGTTACTACTGCTGAGGCCAGCACGTGCGGCGCGTGGAACACCAATCCCTGCATTCTCCTTGATGCTTGGGTAATATAGCAATAGATCTATTGTCAGGGATATTGTCGAAAAGCCAGCCCAGTCAGGGTAAACGAGCTCGAAATGCTATTGAGTGCCCTGAGCAAAGACTTGGGGGCAGAAAAATGAGCAATAAATTCTCCTTAGCGTGGAGCGCGGGCTCTGCTCACCCGATGTAGAGTGTGCCAACTGATGCAAAGAGAGCAGCCGACGAATCCAATCCAAGCCTTGCCTTGCCTTGGATTGGATTGCATTGAGGGCATGACACTAGGCTAGATTCAGTTAGAGCTACTAGATTTAGTAACAAATGGGAAAGCCGCAGACCCCAATCTAAGCCTTAAGCCGAACGTATCCGAAAGTGTGCATCTGGTGGCCATGCTTCCATTCGGTTATTGTTGTGTGTGGTTAAGCGCCGTGCTTTCATTGTGTTTCCGGAAGTGGCCTCTTCACTGACAATGTCGGCGGCAAGAAAGTGCTTGTTTAATCCAGAATGGATGAACTTGAATATTTCGGAATATGCAAGTTGAATTAAACCCGTGCAAAATGATCCTCCCAGTGCTCAATGCCCGGTGTCTTGTGTTGTAATGTTCTCATATATTTAACCGCCTCTACTGTGGTCAGGGAATCTCACCGGAAATTGACAGGGAAAATCTGGAAAAGTCAGGGAATTTCAAAATAATAATTTGCTAGACACCCTGTTTATACAAATGTGCTTGCACATGGTTTCGTTAGCATGCTCGGTTGGGACTGCTTGGTTATGAATTGTTGCCTTTTTTATGTGAAATGATGTAAATCCTTGATCGTACTGCGAGCATATGTTAACGGTAGCCATCTCTTACTGTTCCATCCCTTCTGCCGCCCCCGGCTCCGTTCTTTCCTTCTAAATTGCTCCGCGCAACCAGAATCCTCCACAGCCGCCCCTCGTTGCTCAGACCTAAGGTATCTCTATTCTCCTCTGGTCCTACCCATTGCCCAATTGTAAACACCAGCCAGGTTGACTTTGCTCGATGTGTGAGCCCCGGCAGCCGACTTTTTTGCTGCGGCTGTAACCTTGCACCTCATGAACAAGCCTCGCCCCTGCCCGGTGACAGCGCCTCTTGGACTCAAGCTTCGGTGGTTTTCGCAATCGCAGTCACGAGGCGGCATCCTCGCGACTGCGATTTTCTATACGGGACGACATTGCACTTGGTTTGCGAAAATCCAGTAAGGTGGGCAACGACCACCGGCAACTTGATGCTTGCAACGCGCGAACATTGCTTGGTGAAGGTCAGTACACGGGACCTCTCTTGCTGAGGCGACACAAGCGGACACAAACGGTTGACTGCTTGCATCTTAATTTCACGTTGAAACAAATCTGAAATGTTACTATGGACCAAAAAACTTGTTTTTTTCTTACGTTACAGCATTTCGTGTGCGAAATAAAAATTGCGGCTGTATCTTGGTGAAGTAGCAAGCGCGAGATGCTTGGGCTTTTGCGTTGCGGCAGAGAAACGTTATTCTAAAACTCTTTTGCATAGCGTGCGGTAACGCAAGCGCTAAATTTAGTTCTAGCGTACGCTGAATTTGTGTACATTATTCTAAAACTCCCTCTTGTCACGAATCACGATTGATGAGGAGTCAAATGACTGACGGAAACTAAAGGTTTAATGGGGCAAACTTGTGCCCAAAACAAAATAGAAGGCCAGCATCGCAGGCGTCGATGGCGGCGTAACTGCAGGATCGAGCGCTGTGGCGAGACTGACTTCGTACGGCACAGCTTCTTTTGAGCCTTCCCTGGGGACCTAGAACATTCTATCTCGTTCGTTCTTGAAGTATACGTTCTGAGCATAAACTAGCTCCACAGCTCCACAATGTTTTAAATTTGTCTACTCGCATAAGGAAAGAAAAAAAACGACAAGCGATGGTGGGTATCGAACCCCGGCCATCTTTGGGGAGTCAAGCGCACTGCCTACTTTGCTAGCTGCGCATGCGGCAATTTGTTGCATATTGCATTTATAAATAAAGTCGATGTATTTATCCACCTTACATCGTTTCTTCAATTTTTGCTCTGTTTATGTTTCTGTATTTAAATTCTTATTTAGGCTTATTTATTTAGTATTTCCTCATTTATATTGTCTTCTCTCTTTTCCGGCCCTTGACACTGCAACAGGACCCCAATGTGGCCCCTTAAGACCCGTTCACACTTTTGCGACCGAGCATGACCGAGAGAGACCAGACCGGTTTTTAATCCTTTTGCGACTTCTTGGGACCGGATGCGCTGCCGGCGGAGCTGGTTCTAAGAGATCGCAAGAGGCTCAAAAACCGGTTTGGTCTCTCTTGGTCTTGCTCGGTCGCAAGAGTGTGAACGGGCCTTTAGCTGAAACGCTTGGAGAAACCTGATCTACTGTCGAAACCGGTTATAACGAAGTCGGTTATAACGAAATAGCGACTACAGCGAAGCGACCGCGATTTCCCATTCCCTTTTGCACTTCGTTATAACCGAAGTCGGTTATAACAAAATATCGGATATAGCGAAGTGATTTCCGATTCCCGTTCACTTCGTTATAACCGGTCTCGACAGTAGAGGGTTAAGTTGGTACTCTACATCGACTTCTCAAGAGTGATAGTTAGGACGCTTACATAAATCCTGCTAACCTTTGTTCATTAGCATTAATGGGAACAAAACACAAATTTGACTAAGTTTATGGCACAATTTCGCAGCAGTCGAAGGGCAATTAGACTAGTACAGTATAGCTGCTAGCTTTGGGTTTTTAATGGGAATCGCGCAACTGATTACATGAATGCATGCCAGTGTCACTAATAGGGAACTGCACCGAAATGCTCCAAACTTGCGTATGCGATGCTCCGAAGCTGGTCCTACATGCGAGTTTTCTGATACAGTGGTGCTCTAAAACGAGATTTTTTGCTCCAAGAAGTGCTCCAAAGTCCAAACTGGCTGGACCACCCCTGATCATGTAGAATACTGTATATTGTTTGTAAACTGGCAAAAATAGTGGCATAATCAGTCATCGTTGTTTACAAATATTAAGGTTTAAATTTTGTCACACTTTGTTTGGTTCACAAATTAACTGTTGCCATTTAGTTTGGGGTACTACGGCTAAAACTCATAACAAACTAATGATTCTCCAAAAGAAAGTACTGCGTTTCATTGCAAATGTTCCCTACGACACTCATGCCGGATACCGTATTTACTCGCATAATGAACGGTCCTTTTATCCCGAAAAATCGACGTAACTTCTTATCTCTTTGCGCGCGGCGCGCAACTCCAAAACCAAACTGCGATGCAAAAAAAAAAAAGCGAAAAAGTTTTTTTTTTTTTAAATTTTGTGGATTGTTTTGTGTGTTTTTTCTTGCCGCCTTTCGCAAGCTGTTTTGTTTCGCTTTGCTTAGGCGAGGGCTTCTCCGCTTCTCTCTTATCTCCTTGCGCACGGAGCGCGACCCCAAAACCAAACTGCGCTGTGCAAAAAAAGAAAAAAAAGCTCGTTTTTATGTTTTTTTCTTTTGGTTCCATGGATTTTTTTTTTTTTTTTTTTGCCGTCTTTTGCAAGCTGTTTTGTTTCGCTTTGCTTAGGCGAGGGCTTCTCCGCTTCTCTTTCTTATCTCCTTGCGCGAGGCGCGGGACCCAAAATCCAGACTGCGCTGTGCCAAAAAAAAGAAAAAGAAATTACACCATCTTCCCGAGGGGAACCATGGGGTGATGCGGAGCATCGTGTTGGTTCCGAGGAAAGAGTCAGTTGCGTGCTGACGTCGAGAGATGGCGCCACCGACTGCCCTAGCGTTACCCCCTACGCGAGCCTTCGTCGGGGCTCGCGGCAGAGAAGCTTGGAACGCTCGCCGCTCGCCGTTTATTTTTTTCACACTTGAAGGAGAGGAGACTAGAGGAGGAGAGTTGCGCGTGCGGTGTGAGTAGAAGCGAACGCACGCGCAGTGCACGCAGCTGGTAGAGAGAGAGAGCGGAGAGTAACGCGCAGCTGTTGTAG
This sequence comes from Ixodes ricinus, assembly GCA_037355805.1. Taxonomy (NCBI): domain Eukaryota; kingdom Metazoa; phylum Arthropoda; class Arachnida; order Ixodida; family Ixodidae; genus Ixodes; species Ixodes ricinus. The sequence goes on along the minus strand of JAZHYW010038066.1, from coordinate 41,719 downwards.
AGAGGGAAGGAGGAGAGTTGCGCGTGCGTAGTGTGAGTGCGGACTACAAGGCCGCGGGACATAAACCCGAGCAAGAGATGCTCCACATCTAAAAAAAAAAAAGCTTTTCTTTGTTTTAGGGGCGAAGCTCCTTAGGGCTAGCCATGTCCGTCCGCCGTCCAGGCCGTCGGGTGCTCGTGCTTCTGCTCCTGAGATCACGTGCTCACGAGCACGTGAGCACATGCTCACCTGCTCGTGTAGGGCAAAAAAGAAAATGATAAAAAAATTACCAGCTCGTGAGCTCATGTGCTCGTGTAGGGCAAAAAAAAAAAAAAAAATTATGAAAAAAAAAACGTTGAAATCTGTTTGCGCAGCGACAGGACGAGTAGAGGGCTCTGAGATGTGGTAGTAACTCAAGACCTGGGGTTTCTGTCATGGATGAAACGTTGCATGTAGCCGCTCAACGTCTATACAGGAGAGGGCGCTGCGGTCAAATGCGTATATAATCGCGTTAAACTTTGCATGCATTGGCTCAACGTTTATAGACGAGAGGGCGCTGCAGTCAAATGCTCAAAGGCATATATAACCATGTTCCATACCACACATTCTCTTTCTGACATGGATGAAAACGAACGAAAGGCTCGGCATGCTGCGGCTCAGCGTCTACGCAGACAAGCACCACCAGAGCTTCGCCCCAACCAACATCATTCACCACGTGGAGATGCGGTCAATTTTTTTTTTTCTTCTTCAATTTGATTTTTTTTTTTTTTTTTTAACGCCTTTACAAGGTGTTTTGTTCGGCCACGCTGCCCATGCATTCACGACCTCGCTGCACTAGGATAGAAAAGTGCATTCGTTTCGCGCGCGTGGGGGGAGGGGGTCAAAATTTTGACTTCCCAGTTGGGGGTGCGTTTATTACGCGAGTGAAAAAAAAGTCAAAATTTTGAGAGCAGACTTGAGGGGGTGCGTTCATTACGCAAGTGCGTTCATTGTGCGAGTAAATACGGTAGTTAATTTTTAGGCTTAATATTGTGAGAGCTGCCAGTGTCTATGACTATACTACCGTAAAATACCGTGGAAGTACCCACTTTATTCGCCAATTATTAACGTTTTTCGAACTTTGGAATTCTGCAGATTATACGTGAAGCGCCCGATGTGACCAAAGAAGCGCCCATGTCTAGATTAACCCAGTTTTCAGTGAAAGTGGTGTGTGCACTCCCCCGGCATTTTGCAGTATTGTTTATTATGTTTATGTATTTTTTTCAAGGGTTGAGTGTATTGCAGTAATGTGATTGCTGCGCCAATTGCGCCAAACTGCGCCAAGGGGCTAACCCTGCTACATCCTGCTACATTTTGCCAAAATATGGGTAATCTGCGCCAAGCCTGCGCCAAAGGACCAATTTAAGTCGCCTTTCAAAACCGAAACTAGACTGAGTACTCTAATTGAGCAGGCATGTGTTATGTGGCGCGAGCGGCCGCCTGACACAAAGTACCGTGCATCAATTGTCCACCCGGTCTTGCATGGTTTTCCCGGCGTCTCGCGTTTCGCGCTCTCGTCTTGTGGGTCTCGTCTCTCGTCTCTTTTTTTTAAAAATATTTTCAGCGATAGACGCGGATGTGTGCAGACGCTCCGACACTAGCGTGCCGGGTACCAGCCATGCCGTCATGCTGTGAAACGAAACCACGTTTTTGCTCGGCAGGAGTTACTTTGTGAGCTGAAGCAACGGCCGTGGGAAAACTATATTTGGTCACTGCCTTTCAGTCACCGTAATCGCGCGACGTCGAATCTTGCCGTCCCCACATCACTGCAGATATGGTACTTTCTAAAATGAAACTAAGTACCGCCGCATGTTCATCAACATTCCTGTTCTTGTTTAAATCATACGTTACTACAAAAATCCATCTTTAATTCAAAGACTGCTCTGTCAAAGTATTGATTATCTAGATTCCTCCCGGTGGGCCTTCTTTCGAGTGGGACCTCGGTACGTGAAAAATCTGCCGAGAAAGAAAGTTGGTGAAGAGAAGTGAGCTAAAGCAAAGAAGGCAATGCCTGCACGCTGAACCCGCACAGCGTGCTTGTTTGTCTCGAGTTCAGTCGCTGCACAGAAGCTCTCCAAGAACTTTTGAGGCTGGCTCGCAATGTCCTGCATCGATGCACTCAGGTTCTTTTTTTTTTGCGTGTTTAGCTTGTACCTTGTTTGCCGGCCTGGCAAGCACGCGCCACTGGACTGTTTTTGTCGCATGCTCGAAAGTTACATTTTGTGTACAATTTTGGGGATAAGTTAGCGACGGAGTTGAGGCCATGGTTTCGGTTTCGATCGGACAGCCGTTGTCTGCGCTCGCGCGATAAAGCATGCCCAACAGCAAGCCTGCCGAAGTTGGCCTGACGTGCATGCGAACATGATTGCGTGACTGAGGCGCCAGCCGGGACGCTTGCAATTCATTGTTTCACGTTTGCTTAATTTGACGAAAATCTGGCACGTCGGGAACCAGTAAAACAGTGGCAAGCGGTTTTTCGAAATTGCTCGGCAATGCCTACTGCACTGTACACTTGTGGGATGTCTGAGCATTAAAAACAGAAGCAGCGAGTTCCGTCACAACACGTCACATCAGAACACAACACAACACAAAGTGCCCTTCGTTTGTACAGCACTTAAAATAAATATTTTTATTTTCCAAAGAATATCTGCTCCAAAGCCCACTTTTGCTGCTCCGAAACACTGTCTTGGTTGCTCCAAAAGCCGCTTTTGCTGCTCCAAAACACTGTTTTGGTTGCTCCAAAGGCCACATTTGCTGCTCCAAAACACTGTTTTGGTTGCTCCAAACGTGCGCCAAAATGGCTTAGGCCAATCACATCACTGGTATTGCTTTTTTGTCTAATATGACTAACTTGACTAAACGCCAATCTATACTATTTGATGCAAGGAATTCTTAGTTGCTCCCCATTTCCATACTAATTATGCGCTTCAATCCCTCGTTCCTAACCTGCCCACATTGCTTAAAGGAGCTGTGGAACAGTTTCAGTGCTTTGCTTAAATAATTTGGGAGTTGGTGTCTCGACCTTTCTGAAGTAGAGAACAAAAAACTGCTTTTGCCTGGATGTGCTAATTTTTATTTTAAAAATGGACAAAGATTGAAGTTTTCGGCACCTCTCAACTCCTTCACTGACTTCCGAGTCACGTGCGCTGTGACGTCAAGGGGGACACGTGGGGTTCCGGTGAAGCTCTCTCTCTAGGGCCATCAGTGAGCAGCGAGAACTCACTTGCTCGCGACCACGTGACCACGTGCTTGCGCAGAGTGATCAACATGGTGAAAGAAGGAAAGTCTCATCCGGCTCTGCCCCCGTCCCCCTCCGGCTTCTGGCGGCTGTTCGCGGTAGCAGATAAAGCTGACGGTTTTGTTGACCTCGGATAGATGGCGCCACTAAAACTCCGTATAATCAAAGTTTGGTCGATGACACCAGGTTTTTGAGGCATTTATATTTATGTTGGAACGACAAGACTTATAAAAAATTTACCTTTTATCAAGCAGGTATTTGCACAGCTTCCTATCTTTTTACAAGACCCCCATTGACGTCATGCCGCCTGGTTTTCATGGCCGTCACTCGCGGCTGCAGTTCGGAAAATATTTCAATTTTCGCCTCGCGATTCCACGGCGGAATCGCAATATTTCGTAGGAAGGAGATGTGTTTTCTGCCCTTTGTGACAAGATAAACAATGTCGAAAGTAGAAGACGCAAATTCTTTCAACGTTGAAATCGTTGCACAGCTCCTTTAACAACTTGTTCTTCGACCATTGGTTGCCGGGCTCTCCAAAAAGGCTTGGCACATCCGTGAAATGCTTCGGATTTTTTACTTAAAGGGATACTTCAACGAAATCTGAAATATACTCGTCATGTTCACAAATAGGCTGAATATGATCCACAATATCCGTAAATGACAATCGCGCATTTGTATTTTGAGCCTGATGTCTGTATTTTTCGTTATAAACGGCCCACTCTGGCAAACGCTCGGAGGGCAGCCAGCGGAGAGCATGTCATATCCGGCGCAATCGTGACGTAGTTTGTCTCAGGACCTTACGTCCGGACGCAGCGGACGCTGCGAGCTATCCCAGCAAATCCCACTCTGTGGACGTAGCCCATGATACGCTTTCCGCGCGTCACTGTGCCCTCTCTCCAAGGTCACGTGACATTCACCGGCCTTGGATAGGCCCCGATGGCTCGTAGCATCCGCTGAAAGCAGCCGAAGCACACCAGTGATCGGGCCACCGCAAGTAACCCTAAAGCTGTCTTTGAACGAATTTTTAATGACGGGTTAATCTTCTATAATCTTGTAGAGGGACAATAGCGACTTCTGGGACACACAGAAGAGATTGTCTCGGGGAGAGGGGAGTTCCTCCTTCAGCTCTTCTCGTCGTAGCCGGAAGCGAGACAGTTACCGTCACTAGCTGTCAAGGTTCCTAGACGGGCATTACAAACAAGGCGTTAGCGACATCCAACAGGTGCTCTTTGCTAATCGTTTAATTTGTTTTCAAATTCCTTTTGCTGTCTTTTTCATCAAGAGATTGGTGTGTCTGATGTGATAATGCTCCATTGAACACAAATAGACCAAGAAATAAGCGCCGAAATTTTGTTGTAGTATCCCTTTAAAGGGACCATGAAATGACCTTTTTATTTTTGCCAAATAACTTTTACATTAAACCTTCAATGTTCACTGAACACCGAAAAGGCATCCGTTTTTGTTTTGGTTTATTAACTTCTACACAAAAAATTATTGAAATATCGAGTTTTTCTTTCTCTCCAACTCACCGCAAAACAAGCCGCAGCGTAATTTTGACAGTCGTAACGTGCTGCGTCACCTTAACCGGAAGTTCTCTCTGCAGTAGGGGAATGGTAGCATTAGCGGCGAGCTGGCGATGTGCTGGTAGGTTTTACCACGGGGTTATACTGCGCTGATGGCGCCAATGTCATCAACATGTTTTCTGAATCGGCGCCTCTCATCACTGCGATAGCCATGGACACATTGGAGCTGAGCGAAATTCAATTAGATATGTTGCACTACAGCGACAGCATGGGACTGGTCCCATACGCCGGTATGAAGCGCAGCAGGTCGTCAGCACGACAGCAGCTTCTCCGCCGTCGTCAGCCGTTTCCGTGGTATCTCTAAAAAGAAGGGGACGCGCTGTCACTCACTGGTGTAACAGAAAATGCAGTTTCCTATGGGCTCAAGCGTTATTAACTTTTATTTTGTCAGGATAGGCTCGCAGGGCAGAGGGGATGAAAAAGAAAAGAAAAAGATGCAATACGCAGTCTTGCACGATCATGACTTTAAAACACGACCTTACTAATAGTACAAATCTCGCCACACGCCTTTTCTACAATTCCAAAAGCCAATGTATTCTTAGCAGAGATATAGCAATGTCGAAATATGACTTCGTGATCACATAGTTGTTGCGATCGTTCGGAATGCTAACACTACCGTAGAATGCCGCTCATTCGCCCATTTCACATTAAAAGAGGAAGTGGCTTCTTAAACTTTTTTTTTTATTTATTGGCCTATCTCCTTGATATTTGGCATGGTTATGTGGTTTGTTCTGCTGATTTCAGAAATGCAATCAGATTTCAGATATCTGTCTTTCGTAAAAAGTTACCCACATAATTAAAATACTAATTAGCCCATTTCTTACGGGGTTTTAAAACACTTTCCGATCAAAATATTTTTTTAAAATTGGTGTCAGTTGGTTCCCAAAGATATGCCATGCAAGCTAAAGCTATTTTTATTTCTTTAAGACCAAATAATCTGCAGAAAAAACACAAGATTAATTGGAGGCCATAAAATGAAGGCTTAACAATGCCCAAATATGGAATATTAGTGTTATCATAACGAAAATAACATAATAAAAATAGCTTTAGCTTGCAGTTTAGTTATTCCTAAAGAGAATAATACCAAGTTCATAAGAATCGGCTGAGTAGAAGTTTATAAAAAAAACGTAAGGCCGGAGCATATGGTGAAAAAAATGAAGCTGAGAAAATCGACTTTGAAGTTTGAACATGCACAAGTCTGGATGTTTTGACCTCAGACAGACAGAATCTGTCTAGTTTGAACTGTGGACAAGGGGGAGACACGTGCCCAAGAAGCAGCCCGATAAGCAAAGGATTTTTAGCCCTAAGGAGGGCTTTTTGGGGGTGGCGTCAAAAACGCTGGCTCAGGTGAGGCTGGCTGGTCCTCAAAGAAGCCCGGGACTGTAGTCTTGCGCTGTGTCTGCCCTGTGCCTTGTGGAGAGCTGCTTCTTCATGCTGTCGCTGTCCAAGAACACCTTGTTGGCCTTGTGGAGTCTCCTGTCATCCTTTTCGATGCTCCTCCCGATGAGAGCGCTGCCAGCGGTGTAGCCCAGGCTTGCCAACACACTCTCGTTGGTCTTCTTCTGACCCTGATTGAAGACGCTCGCAGCTTCGGCAACAGCCCTCTGTACACTGAACAGTGATGCGTGGGTGTTTTTTGAAGTCTGTGCCCAGATGACGGCGTGCAGACTTTCACTTGGGTTCTGAGTTTTGCCGTCGCTGCACCGTTCAAGCAAGTCTTTGTCACCGAGCCTGGCGAACACCGGTTCCAGTGCTTCTCGAACGAAGTCCGGGAGGGCGTTCTTGTGGCCACGTGGCTGCTCACTGTTGGCCAGAGCTCTGTTGTAGGAGCACCATGAGTTTGCACCCTCGGGACAGAAGCTGTGATCAGGAGACTCATCTGTGGATGACATGTGTCGAAGGGTGGCCTGCACTGCCCTCTGCATTGCCGGAACGTCGTGGCTGTGACTGCGCAGGGCATAACCATAGTAATTGGTTATCCTCTTGATCCTGTCTTGAGTCAGCCTTCCCTTGCCGCCCAGTGCTTCGCCTTGGGCCTTCTTCTTGTCGACAAGTGTGCGCAAAGCCGACCCCATGCGCTTGTGGACGTGATTGAGGTAGTCCTTCTTCTCAATCTCCACAAACCCGTACACTGCATCCTCTGTCAAGGCATGATAGGTCCTGCTGTCTCCATCAGAAAGGACCGTTGTGTAGCGTAGGCCGTGCTTCTCGAAGGACCTCCTAAACATTATCAACGCTGCCTCCACCTCCATTCGCCCAGAGTTACAGTCAATGTTCTTCTTGCACTCTGGCTTGTGCTCTGCAAACCATGCACTGTACCCTTCATCCTCAGGCTTTGGGCCAAGAGAACAGACCAGGCAGAGGTTGCACAAAACGACGTGGTCGATCACAAGTCCAGTGTAGACCTCCACAATGCAGCCAACTCCGATGTGGGATGTGCGACCCCGCTTCTTGCAGGTGCCGTCATACATCACGTCGATGTTGTTGGCCGGGTTGAGGAAGTCCGCATAGAGCTCCCTCACAACTGCCACACTCTCTGCTTCACAGGCGGCTGCTGCCAGCTCACAGGCTTGCATCACTGTTGGCAGATGGCGTTGAAAAGTCTTGTGATGGAGGCCTCTATGCGAGATGTTCAAGGCTGCACAAAAGTCAGTGAGGGCTGTTGACCCCTTGCCGATAGACTGGATGCCTTTCACGGCTCTCATGTTCACTTCAAACGGCGTAATTCTTGCCTCTCCTTCAGTTCTGGGCGACGAGAAATGCTCCTCTCTGAAGTCGCACGCAGGACACGTCAACTCCAACTTCACAGCCAGGCCATACTGTTGCCCCTTGGATTTCTTCGGCGCGGCCGATCCGCACTGCCCACATTTCGTGGACGCGAAAAACGTGTTCAGCACCTTCAGGTCCACGATGATGAACTGAGTACTGGAATCAACCTCTTCATTTTCGCGGGTGACGTTGAGAAGGTCAAACTTCCGTTCTGTCGCGGACTTTGCTGCCAACTCTTGCTTGCGCTTGTCCACCCGCGCCGCGCGCTTTGCGCTTTCGTCCGGCGAAAAAAATGCGTGTCGACTCGTAGCGTACTACCGCCGACGGTGCTGTCCACTCCAGTGTCGGGCCCGGGAGCTGGCGAAAACGACGCAGCCGCTGGTAGCAAAACTTCCTGGAAGACCGCCGCGGGCAACGTGACTGTCGATGCGGTCGAGCTCTTGTTCCACGCGCGTCGTTTCCGCTTTCCGTACGCACGCTGCGTAGCCCCCTTCAGACGAGGGTCGCTACGCATCGCAAACAATCGCGATGGCTCCGGAAAGACTCAAAGCTAAACCAAGCAGGCGAACGCCGAAAAACGTGCTTGTTGACAGAAGTCAAAACTCAACAACGCGGCCGCGGCTGGCGCGGTAGCAGACGACCCATGCCATGCGCGGGAGAAAAGGAGGGAAAGAAGGCGCTCGCTCCGGGTGCTCCGACCAATAGGAACAGTCCTCTCCGCGGCCCGCGCTCAATAACCAATCAGGACCGCGGTATCTTCCCCGGGGAAAACCGCGATATCTCCGCTTCCCTAGGGCCGACACCATTTTAGATGGTGCCGAAACGTAGACAAAGAAAGCAGCTTCCCAACGAGTCCAAGATGGCGGCAATCGGCCGCGCGATGGTGGAACGCGAAGCGCGCGAGTTTTGACGTTCGTTTTCTCTTTTGGGCTGTTTCTTGGTGCGTTTCTCGCGTGGAAATGATCGCGTTTTTTATATTTTGAGATTGAATTATGCCGTGAGATTTTGCACAGAGGTGCTCAGATGTATGGGGCACCCAAATATCGGGTTTTTGAAAAATGAACTTTTCGCGACTTTAAGCGCCGCGTCCCCCTTAAGTGCCCACACCCACATTTGTAAGATTTGAGGAAATATGCGCAGTACATTTATATGTAAAATTGATGACCAGACAAGCGCCCATCCCCTATTTTTTCGCGGTCATCTTTAAATTTTGAGTGGCCGCTTACCTGGTATTTTACGGTAATCACTTTTCCCGGGTGGTGAAAACGCATGAAAGTTCGCATTTTTCATACACGCATTTAAATACAGTACGTACCAGTAATACCTTGAACTTGAGCACACGCATGGAATGCACAAAACAAGAAATCCGGGCGATGTTCGAGGACACAAATGCTAAGGAAGCACCACTGTAGTCGAAGTAAACAGAGACGACGGCATGGGCGTTTCTGCTGTCTTGAGGGTGCCGCCACAACATCACCGCACAAGCAGATGGATCTTCCCTTCTAGGACGTGCTGGGTTATCTTCGCGACACTCGACGAGAATTCGGTCAAGGATAGCGCTCTACACGGAACGATGAGCTTCCACCATGCCGACCACATCAATCATCACCGCCGACGCCATGTTTTTTGAAGAGACATGTGGCTATGCGTAGGCGCAGTCTGATCTTTCTCTTGCTTCATTTACCACACGATAGATGGCGCATAGCTTCGAGCATTATAAAAATCGTCAATTTCCGTCACATCGCTAATTATTGAACAAAATGTGGATCAAAATATTCTTTAACAAAACTTTGAAGAAACATTCGCCGGCAATTTATTGTTTATGATCGCGGTGCTGGTGAGGTAGGTTCTGATCCAATAGGCGATGTGGATTTGGCTGACGTGCCGTGGCATTGCATATGCATCGCAGTGAAAAGGCAGAGAGCTTTCGAAGGAAGGAAGGTATGAAAGAGTGCGCTTTTTTGCATTTTGGCTTTTCTTTTCACACCGTTTACGATGTGCAGTGGATGAATTTCGATTCCAAAATCGTTTCATGGTCCCTTTAACGCCTTAAACGTTTTTAGTTTTAAGGAACTTGTGACTCTGAACTGCTTCATTGTTTACTTCACAATTACATTTGTTACCTTCAAAAACAAATTTCTAGCCACAAACGGAATGGGAGAAAAATTAAAAAAAAAGATCAGTGCTGCCATTTGTTGGCACAGCTGCAAACTAGTAAGCCATGAGTGAGCCTGGTATGTCCAAACGGTTGAGTGCGTGAACCGGGGAAAGCAGATGAGCTATACTCGTCCTGAACGGTTTGGGGATTGCACCACGTTGACTAGCTAGGCTCGTACAAAACGGTTACAGCAGTGGTGTTTCAGGGAGCCCTCCTAGATCGGCAGAAGTCATGGACGTCTCCATCCAACAAGAGGGTAAATGACAGTAGAAAACAAAGTGCGTGGAAACCAATTTACAAGCTGTGAAACTGAGAGTAATCAATTTTACTCTCTCGGCGCACATGCTTTGGTCTAATTAGCTTTCTGGGACAGACAACTTAAATAAAAATTAAAAAAGTTTTATTGCTCGGTTTGACTGATGGGTAAAAGCTCTGGGGACTCCAAGAAGGCCTTCAGGGAACCCATTTGAGAACCACTGGATTAAAGGACACATGCAAAGGAAAAAAACATTTTTTTTAAACAGCCTAGATGGAAAAAGTATGTTTTAAAACGAATTTACAACGAATAAAAACATTTTTTAGAGCTATATTTACGGCGCAAAACGAATTTGTAGTTGGCGTTCGCGGGAGCCGCTGCTGGTCACGTGGTAGACCTGTGCGTCGCCGCCGCCGCACGCTGAGCGTTGTGCGCCGCCGCTTCAACGCGTTTCTCCAAACCGCCGTCGCCGCCGCCGCACTGAGTTCGTCTGCTTCGGGGCACCGCCGCCGTCATCTGACCGGCACACAGGTCTGTCAAGTCTGCTTGCGCTTTTTCAGAAGCTTCATTTGGGCTCTAAAAGTTACTTATTAATCTTTGTTTTTTGTTGCACTTCAAACGAAGATGAATAAGTAACTTTTCGAGACCATAGGAAGCTTCCGAGAGAGCGCAAGTACCACGTGACAAATAGGGGCCAGTCACGTGATAAATATGGGCCACTTTTCCGTGGCGCCCGTGGGCGCCAACTACAAATTCGTATAGCGCCGTAGATATAGCTCTAAAAAATTTTATTTTTCGTTGTAAATTCGTTTTATGACTTCCTTTTCCCAAACCAACTGTTTAAAAAAATTTTTTTTCCTTTGCATGTGTTTTTTAAGGGGTGGAAAATGTGTGGCCACCCTCTTGGATGCTCCGACATCTTATTCTGGCTCCTGCCTTCTGCTGTAAAACGTATTGGGCACTTTGTGCAAGCCTCTTTTGCATGTTGGACCACAAAGAAGAATGGTAGTTGAAGGATCTCCCAACTGACTGTGGTTTGTGTTTTGTTGGCCCCAGACACTGCCTGATCAAATCAAGGAAAGGAACGAGAAACTCCAAGCAGAAATGATAGGTAAGTGCCTATTCTCCAGGTCTCTTTGCATGATTTGTACTTGGGTTTTGGACTCGAGAGGAGGCAGAGTGGAACAGTCGCATCCCTGATGGTGCACTTGTGCTGTGTGGGCAAGAAACATGAATTACTTGTTCGTTTCTGACGCGGCATAAGGCAGACGAGCGAGTGAAGTAAGAAAAAAGCAGCCGCTTTGGGCTGGGATTCGTGTTCAGTGAGGGAAGCACCAATTGAACACTACTCTCAGCCGAATGCGGACTTGTGTCCGATATACACTCTACGCTAAATCGGGGTAGCTGTCAAAGAATCCAGTGGGGGCATGCTTTGCGTTGGGTAAACACAGCCCCGTGGCAAACAAGCGGGGCAAGGTTCAGTCTTCTTGCTAATTGGCACTGTGCCCAGCCTGAAATAATTCTATTCGCTATGAATTGATGCACACGGCTGAAGTTGGATTGAAGAGTGGCTTGCGCCACGGGGCTGAAAGCTCCAGGAAAACCGACTGCACCTAGCGGGAAAACTGAACCAGCCAAAACAGGTCGGCCAGTGGTGTCTTGTCTCCCAGCGGCATTTGCACGTTGTCAACTTCTGGCGCAGTGGCGACTAAAGTGAATGGACGGCAGTCTGCAGATTTCTTATTTGTTCTCAGTGTTCATCGGCATGGTGGAAAGACAGTTGTTTGTCTCTTCATCACTTTTCTGGAGAAGGTGAAGCCTGTGGAAGCCCACTTACACATTGTCGTGGGTTTTGAGTTTCTTAGATAAGGATTAGGAAAAATGTTGCAGGAAATGCTCGTCTGCTCTAAGCATTTTTCACGGTGGCAACTACTTTTTAAGTGATTTGTGTTTGATAGTTGGAAGTAGCAGAACAACAGACCCAAGCTTTAAAGTTTAAGCCAAATCGCTGGAAGTAGCACAAAAATTGTGTTCAGTTTCGATAGATGCCTTCTGCGAGTTTGGTTGGAACGGATTCGTTGGCAGCTCAAGGCAAGGTATATTTTTGTGGCCTACACTCTGCTTTCGGAGCAGTGTGCGTAGTTAGAAACATATGGCTGCACAAGACAGGAGGTAAATATTGATTGCATGGTCCCTCTCAGTGCTGTGACTATCTGTGGACTCTGTGCAGCTGTTTGCTTAGCTTGCCATCTCCTATATTGAGCGTGTGGTATGCTTCTGCCTGCAGGCAAACTAAAAGAACTTGGGAACCTGTGCCTGAAGCCTTTTGGCATGTCCACGGACAACTTCAAGTTGGTGAAGGACGACGACAGTGGCGGTTACAAAATTCACTTTCAGAAATGACCTTAATTAATCTTTTTTTTTTTTTTTTTTAAGTAATAAATTTTAGCTAGTGGGTCATGTGTCAACCCTTTGCCTCTCATTATTGTTGTTACTGGCTGTTAACCATTTATTTGTTTCCTGCATGGTAAAAGGAGTGCCACAAAAATCGTTTTACATTGTGTATGAGACAATTGATAATGAGATCTGCACACTTTCAGTGTTAAGGGCATTCTTAATTTGGAAATTAAGAGGTGCAGAACACAAGGACTATGACCAGACCTTCCCATCACTCCTCGTAAGCTGAAAGATCTTTCAAGGTTGCTATTCTATTCCTGCAATTCATGCCTCGTGTGTAGATGGTTGATGTTTTGAATAAATTGCGACCAGGCAAATAGTACATACTTTAGTTTTCACTGTGCAGTGCTGGTTTATTTTGGGTGCTCGTAGCACTTGTGCAGACTGCGTGCTTTGCAGTGTTGTTCAGGGGAACTCTGCAATGGGAAAAGCGCGGCCTCGAACATGCGGTCATTTTTTTCTCGTGTTTTTAAATCTACTAGATATAATGCAGCGATGCAATTGCTGTGTCATTGGTGCCAAAGTGCTTACCCTGTTACACCCTTTTACAGTTCAGCAAAATAGGAGGAATTTGTGGCAGCGTTGCATCACATTTCACTTTATTGATATGGAAAGTGATAGGTCGTTGCTCTGACTGATTGTTGTGGCAAACTTGTACCAGTCTTCAAAACTTGTAAATATTGATTAGAGTAATTTATTATCTAATTTGGTCTTTGCGCCGAACACGATGCACTACTCAGACGTTCGGCGGTATTTCTGATTCATTGTCTCTTCGGATGGGTTAGTTTACTCCGTTGAATGCACTTCTCACCATGCACTGGTGCATTGTGGAAAAGCTACACCCGTGGTGTAAACATCAAATCAAATCAAATCAAATCAAGTTTTATTTGTTGCCCCGTCTCCTTACATGACAACAGGGGACTAGGACAAAAAGCTGCTGGGTAGCAGCTTGACGAAGGTCCCAGCCCCGTGCAGTTTGGGGCAGCACAAAGGTAAATAAAAATTTAAAAAAAACTATTACATAAATGTAGACACATTTTATACAAATGTTTGGTGTAATGGACACTTTAGGCAAAAAATAACAACACAATACCCGACAATTAACCACGAGAGCGATCAGCAAATACATAAAAAAAGCACACAGGATAAAAACAACGCCAGTATTCAAAAAGTCAGAGAAAAAATAAAATTTACTAAACCTTTACGTGAAAGTGCCTCTAAATTTATACCCTTTTTGTAGAGAGTGTTTAGTATGGTGGACAGATTAAAATGAAGCGTTTGATCGAGGTAATTCGTGCGGGATGGACGGATTACCCAGGGCTGATTTTGCCTAAGCTCGCGCAAGATGATGCGCGATGTTTTAGGTTAGCTAAGTGAATGTAATGAACGTTGTTTTGCTGAACAATGATTCTGATTCCTGATGATCCTGATTCTGGAAAACAAACATTCCTCCACAGAGAAATGGTGTGAAAGCACACACATCGAGTGTTTGGGAAGAAGAAATAACTAACAACTTCTATGTGTCAACTCTACCTTGCAGTAAAATCCACGAAGTAAAACAATGCAGTACGTCACCCCAGCAAGTTGCATCTATGACTGAGCTTTTTTTTTTAATTTGAGATTTAGGGACATATTTTTGGCACTAAAAAAGGATTAGTGCAAAAATGTTCCAGAAGCCGGGAGAATTCATGGTTAAAAAGTTTATTCCGACTTAAAGGGACACTCAAGTGGTTTTTGAGTTCGTGTTTTGATGATGACAGCTGAATTTAGACGCCCTAAGTATCCCTAAAAACCAAAAAGTATAGTCATACGGTGATTATTTCTTTAATAAAAATGTAATTGAAGGCCGCCAAACCTCGGATCCATCCGAAAACGAAACCACTCTCATTGGTCCTCGCACGCTTATCAAAAGGATCTCGGGCCAATGGCGTTGGACGACGTTCCGTCGCGCAGTGATTCCGAGGTAGCCGCATCGGCCGAACCTCTTTCACCTCTTTGTCATTCGAGCTTCGATCATGGCGGAGTCGGCGGAGTTCTCTATACGCTCGAGGACCTGACGCCGTTAGAGGTTGAAATTCTTCGGCGGACAGCCGACCTGGGGATGATTTCCTATGACGCCACTCCGACGTGCGATGTGGACGATGGCAGAGCTTCGGAATCATGTTCGGGTTCCGAGGACGACGAAACGCAGACCTTTTCGGGCGTTTTGCGGTTTGGGCAAGTCCTAACCAAACAAACGTTTGACATCGCAGCGTTACCTCTGGTATACGTGATGTCAAGCGATGTCGCCACGTTGACTTTCGCCTCGGGAGGACGGAGGGAAGGCTGGTTCAGACATGTGCAATGAGCGCGTATTTACGACTGCGTCCGTTGAAACCGGAACGACCGCTCAGCGCCGCGCGTACACACACCTGCAACCACAACAACAAGCGCAGCGGGTCGTCTAAAAGGGGACGCACTGCTACTCAATGCCGTGACAGAATATAGACAGACAGTTTTCTATGGCCAAAAGCTTTATTATTATTTTTTCTTGATAGGCTTGCAGGCTACAGTGGATGAAAAAAATAAAATAAAAGATGCAGTACGCCGTCTTGGACGATCACGACTCTAATACACGACATTACAATAGTACAAATATCGCCACACGCCTTTTCTACGATTATAAAAGACAATGTAATCTTAGCAGCGATGTAGCAACGTAGAAATATGATTTCGTGATCAGATAGACGTTGCGAGCGTTCAGGATTGCTAACACTAATCACTTTTCTCCGGTGATGAAAACGCGTGAAAATTCGCATCCTTTATACGGTATCGCGCCAGTAATACCTTGAATTTGAGCACACTCATGAAATGCGCCAAATAAGAAATCCGGGCGATGTTCGCGGACACAAATGCTTAGAAAGCACCACTGTAGTCGAAGTAAACAAACACGACGGCACGGGCGTTTCTGCTGTCTTGAGAGTGCCGCCACGACATCGCCGCACGAGTAGGTGGATCTTCCCTTCTAGTTCGTGCTGGGTTATCATAGCGACACACGACGAAAATTCACAGACAAGGATAGCGCTTTTACGCGGAACGATGAGCTTCCACCACGCCGACCACGCCAACGATCACCACCAATGCCATGTTCGCAGAGAAGAAGCCGGCCCGCGACCGGCACGACCGGCATGCAACGCGCGCCACCAGTTCTCCTCGACCTGCGATTGGTCTACCGCTGCGTTTATTTCCAACGCAGCGGGGAAAGAAAGGCCGCCAAAATTTTCAAACATACGATACTTTCATTGGTCCTCGCAAGTACAGAAAAGAGTCCGCACGTATTTTATTCCTGCGTGATTAATAGGCGGTTCTGCCTTCTAAAACTGAAGATACTCATTCATTGACACTTCCTTAACGCCATCGCACCAAAAAGTAGCTTCCCCAAAAACCGCTTGAGTCCCCTTTAACACAAAAAAATCAAAGTAAACTTAAAAAAAAAAATGAGCACAAACGAGCGATTGTTGGGCCAGCGAAAGGGCGACACAAAGTGCTATGTAATGTCACCGCTCCAAACAAGCTGTTGCTAGTGGCGTGGTAACGGACAAATACATGAGATTGGATTCCGCTCCGAAAGAATGATGTCAAAAATCAGACTTGGAATTTAAACGTCTTAAAATAATAGGTAAAGGAAGCCTAAATGCCACACTTACCACGGCACAGGTTTGCCGAGAATCAGTTGTTTCCGAAATATTTGCGACGGCAACTTCCGGTCCTCGAAACGTATCGAGATACCTGTAGCAGACGACGAATGAATGACGAACGCACACGGAACGACTGAAGTATGCAGTCTGCAACAGTTTGAATCATTTGCACAATGATAAGATTTTGATTTTGTATTTATTTGGAACATGGCAGGCCTAAGAAAACTAATCAGGTTTATAAAAACTAATCGCATTTGCGTGCGATATGGGATACTGTCCGACGAAAATCATTGGACTTGTGGAGATCCAAAAATACAGCGAGAACAGCATCGTTTATAGATCATCAAAGCAGCATCGGGCCCTAGGGTGACCACCCATCCCGCTACTCGCAAGACTGTCCCGCATTGAGGGCTCGCGTCCCGCAAGAAATTCCCATACCTTCAAAATGTTCCGCATTTTACACTGCTGTTGAAATTCACTCCGCAATTCATGGTGTTGCCGAACAACGGGAGGTCGCTGGCAATCTTGTGAATCGAAAAGGTACGCCATTTTCTATCCAAGCATTGCGGGAAGCGACAGTCGTTGCAGGAGAACCGACGGGCATGCACCCTTGTGCCTCTCCCTTTGGTGGCAAAATATTGTACCAAAAATTGCTCGCCAAAAGTTTAAATATAAACTATTGTATTTATTTTCAAATTTCTGTCAATGCGAAAGGGTTGCGTGGATTTTTTTCTTTTTAGTGAAGATAGCCACATTCGCAAAAGGGCCACATTTGCAAAAGTCGAATAAGAACATAATGTTAAAAATTTGTGTAGGGCCATGTTGATAAAAGTAAGCATCGACAGAAAACAATAACCCGAACTAGATTTACTGTTTCTTATTTCCATTTGATGCATTTAGTTCTGATACTGTCGATTTTTATGTTTTGAACTTCGAAACATTTAATAACATGTTTGGCATGATATATATCACTGGGAGTGGAAATTATTTGAGCTTATTTTATGCAATAAAATTACCAGGTGTATAAACAGTACAGGATAATAAATGTGTTAATAGAGCCTCGGTTCATTGTGTGCCTAATTATAAATTTCCTCTACTCTCCTACCCACCCCTCGTGTCCCGCATTTTGCTAGCAGGAAGGTGGTCACCCCATCGGGCCCTCTTTCTGATTTTGCAGTTAACGTGCATTGTAATGAAAGAGCAGTTATTTTGACTCTAACATGAGCAGTTTGAGACCCCAAACTTGTGTGTTTCGTTCCTGCCTTGGTAATCATCAAACAGAAAAAAAATCCTGCTGATCCTTTAGTTTTAACTATGACCCCAACGCCATAAAAATAATGAGGTTCCTATTATACTCTATGGGATTAATTACAGAAGAAACAAAAGAAGGGCATTTAAGTACTACACAAGAGATAGTAGGGACTAAATGATATCCAATAAAAACATTCTATCTAAATTTCGACTGGATGAATACTTCAGGCGAGATTTCTGCTCGTCAGCAGAAAGATTTCCGCCTATTGAGACACCCTGTTATGAAGGTAAACATTAACAACTAAAACAAGACCAAGACCCCCCCCCCCCCCCCCTTCGAAAAAAAAAACAAAATTCTGGCGCCGCTTTTGAACGCAAGTCTTATCGGCACCGACATCACAATGGCCGCCCTCACCGAGCTTTGACTTCCGCGACGTGCCGTGATCATTTTAGGGGCAGCTCTCGCCTCTGGCCACGAATCCCATACGTCTTACGATAATATTTGCTGCCACAATACTTCTAGATACCTCCCCTAATCTTCCGCAATAGTAAGTGCTTCGCTGGCGTTGGCCATGAGCGGCGATGCAGCAGACGCCGCCATCTTTAGCTCTATTGGGGCGAACCCCCATCGGTTATCTCAATGATCGTTAGAGGCTAAATGAGAGTTGGCGCGGCCGTGTAACCCCGGCCAACCGAGATTGAGTCAACCATCGTTGGCTTAGTGACAGTTAAGAGCGCTGGTGTAACTAGGGTATTAGTGGCGCTAGTGTATATCGATGCGCAGTGGAACGTGGGCAAAAGCAGCTGTGGTCCACCCGCAGCCTCGCACTTTTTATTCTGACATTTCTGACTCGCTCACGGTGGAAGAAACACATTTAGGTGATGACTCTGGCCGCTCTTCCTGTGGGGAGCGAGCGACCAGATCGTGTTCAGAGCTAGCCTCGAACCAGGAGTAGTTAGTTCCGCGTGCCGCCGAGGGCGCTGAGGTGTGAGATTCCTCCTCGGCGGCCACGGTGTCGGCGGCGTATCGTGCTCGCCTTTTTCGGGGGTGTGGTCGTGTGCGGCCTGTGGCTGGCCTCGTGTTTTGCTTTGGTACTGTGTCGATCACAGTTGCCATCATTGTGCACGAAGGTGTGATTTAACCCGAAGAAGAAGGAAGAGAACACAGATTTACGGACTCTGGCAACTTGGTGGCTGCGCGGCGGCGGTAAGGTGCAACAAGAAGCGGTGAGCGAGGGAATGCAGGACCATCGCTGGGAGAAACAACCGGAGGTCGGTTTGGGAGGGACCCGATACTTGGGTGCCATCTATCCCCGTGCGAGTGAAGCGCTCGGTGCGCCCGAATATAATGTGGTCACCGTGTCGGACAGAGAGTCACTTAAATGTTTCTTCCACCGTGGACTCGCTCACTACGGACAACCAGGATTGGTAAACTCGACAAACACAAAGTTGGGGCCAAGTTCGCAGAGCGTGCTGATTGGACTTTTGTGACTTGGCGTCTTGCGGGACGAGATGTCAATCATCCAAACCCTCGCGGTGCTCAAATTCAAGGGAGATTGTGGAACACAAAATCGATAGCGAGCTTCATCGGAGCGCGCTGAGCAACTACCGTGGGGTCAGCCAATTGAACGGCTGCACTGATGACGTCGCGCCCGCGTGTCCCTTCATCCCTTTACGCCGCGTTAAAGTCAATGCTGTCTAGGTTGTCCCTAGGCGGGCAGTGAATACTCTGAAGTTTCTCGTCGCAAGATCGCCGTTTGTGGAAGTTATCGGTAAGGACGAAGTGACTTTCAACAACTTCGGCAAGGAGTTGTTTGAGGCCAACATCTTCGCTTCGGAATCGCGCCCGAAGATCGAACTGGTGACGTTAGTGGAGCCGTGCGCGTGTGCGCGGCATTAAGCAGGTTTCACATGCAGCGATTTGCGGCTGAAATAGCTGCCGCTAACAGCGCAAGCGGCACAGATCGCGAGGTTTCATTTTACATGAGTATTTTCTGGATGGATGGATGGATGGTAATGGCCATACCCTTTGTAACAGGTGGCAGCTTGTGCCACCTAGCCTAACATTTCATCATCCCTTCTTTTTTTAATTTGTATAAATTTTGTTAAACACAACCGTCTCCCCTTTTTAAAGTGATTCCATTGCTTATTTTTATCTGTATTTTTCTTTTTTTCTTTACTACTCCTAGATCTTTTCCACCAATCTCCTCTTAGTTGCCGAAATTCTTTCCCTATCCATTCGTCCATCCACGTTTGTAAATCCCAGTGCCCCCTCCAGATCCGTAGTCATCCCCCCAAGAGGGGACGAAGCCCCGTGCACCTTAAAATTATGTGCTCTAGTTTCCCTTTTGTACGTTGCATATGTTGCATAGAGTGTCAATTTCCTGGAATTTAGCCTTATATGTTTTTGTTCTTAGCACCCCGTTCTAGCTTCAAACAGTAATGAGCTCCCCAATGAATTATCATACAACTGTTCCTTCTTTATTTCTTGTTTTTGTGCCCTGTATATTGTTAAAGCTGATTTCCCCTGCATTCTCTCTTCCCACAATTTCCTCTCTGTTTCCTTTACTCCCTTTTCTACTGATATGCTCTGATCGGCTCCATCTCGTTGAATGTATCTACATCTCAGCTTGCGGGTTAGGTTTGTCCACTTAGTATTTAGACTTTTCATATAGAGATACTTGTACACCTTTCAGCTGCCCAATGTGTCCTCAATTTCAATTAGTCTTTGTTCAAATTTTACTTGACTGATCACTTCTCTACTCTCCAAAGAAGCCCAACCCATATCCCCCTGTACTTCCTCATTTGTTGTATTCCGATGTGCTCCCAATGCCAACTCTACCCACACTCCTTTGCTGTATCTCTAAACCTGCCTGGATTTCTGACCTCATACACAATACCACATTCCCAAATGACAGTCCTGGCACCATGACTCCCTTCCATACACCCCTAACAACTTCATATCTATTATAGTTCCATAGTGCCCTGTGTTTTATGATAGCTGAATCTCGTTTCCCCTTTATTACAATATCTTCATGGTCTTTTAGATACCGTCTTCCTTCACTTAACCATACTCCCAGATATTTGTACTTTTCTCCGTGTTCTATCAATGTGTCCTGTATCTCCAGGGGTGCCCCCTTCTCGTTGTTGAAAACTATTATACCCGACCTGTCCCTACTAAATTTTAGTCCTAAACTGTCCCCTTTCCTGCTGCAAATCCTAATCAGTTCCTGTATTGTCTCACAATTTTCTGATACGAGTACAATGTCGTCTGCATACATTAACCCTGGCAATACTTGATTTACTTCATGTCCTTCCTCCATGTAAGTCAGGTCAAAACCTAGGTTGCACTGTTCTAACCTTTTTCCATCTCACTGAGGTATATCATAAAGAGTAGGGGAGACAATGGGCAACCCTGTCTAAGACCTCTTTTATTGCTGCTGGTCTTGTAGTTTCGGCTTCCCACGTTATAACCACCATATTCTCCGTATAAACCCGTTCTAGAAACTTAACCATGGTTCCCTCTAGTCCATATCCCTTCAGTTGGTTCCAGAGTTTTTCCTGATTCACATTGTCATATGCCCCTTTGATGTCTAAAAATGCTACCCATAATGGCCTTTGAGTTGTCATTGCTATCTCTATGCACTGAGTGATTACGAATAAGTTATCATTTAGTCTATCCGTCCTGAAACCGTTTTGAAGCTCCCCAGCATCTGCTTTCTTTCTGCCCATTCTTCTTTTTACAATTTGCATAGCTAGTCTGTATATTACTGAAGTTACTGTGATTGGTCGGTATGATTTGATACTGTCTTTCTCCCTTGCCCTTATATATTAATCTCATCCTGCTCAATTTCCAGTCACTGGGTACCTACCCTCCTACAAGTAACTGGTCAATCACCTGCCTTAGTTTCAATCTGCTTGTTTTGCCTAAAACTTTTATCAATGTCATTGGTATGCCGTCTGGGCCTGTCGCAGTTCCAGCCGGAACCTTTCCTTCAGCTTTTTCCCATTCCCCAGTGGTCAATTCCTCTGCTTCACTATGATCCTCCTTTTGTGTTGTGTAGACGCTACCATTCCCTACGGCCTGATCTGATTCTAGCTCCGAAAACGCTGTTTCGATTGTATGTCTAATGTATTCTCTTGCCTCTTCCCCCTCTACCTTTGTCCCTTCCTGTGTGGTTAGTGTCTGCTGGTACCCCTCGGTCTTTTTTCCCTGTGCACTGATGTGTTCCCAGAACTTTTTTGCCGCATTCCTAGCCTTCTGGTTTATCTCTATCATCCACTGGACCCCTGCCCTCCCAATTTTGGCCTGTATTAATGCTGATGACTCCCACTTTCTTTCCTGAAATTCCTCCCATTTTGATGCTACTTCGGCTAGTGTGGCCCCCTTTTTCTTTGCCCACCTGTGTTCTTTAGATGCCGCTTGGCGTCTCGATATTGCTGCCTTAACTTCTTTATCCCACCAGCTTTTGAGCTTGCGTTTTAGTTTTCTTCCTCGTTTGATTCAATATTTCTCTAACCCAGGGGTGGAACGGCTGCACCATTTGCGCCATTTTGCGCCAGACACGTTTGTCTGCGCCATCCTGCGCCATGTTGCGGAAACTGCGCCACAGCCAATACCTCGCGCCATTATGCACCAAATCGTAAAACGTGCGCCAATAAAATTGTATTTTGTCTTTGATTCAGTTTCTATCAACTCGATTGGCAACAATGAGCGCGTTTAGCTTGGTCGGCCTTGCAATCCTTTGTTCTGTTTATTCTTCCTGTGTATCCCGAGTCGGGTTTATTCTTCCTGTGTATCCCGAGTCGGAAGCGCGCGAAAGAACTCGAGGGTCCAATTCCAAGCGCTACACCACCTGTGACTGGATTGTTATTCTTCATCCATTTGCGGTTAAGCAAGTTGGCTGAGGTGAAATCGAGTCGTTAAGCTTCAGATTGCCTCAGGCTCTGCCGGCCCGGGTTCCGGACGTCAGCCAGTTGAAAACAAATGAGCAAAAGATTTCTTTTTGTACTTCATCATTACAAGTTGGAACCGCATTCTCGCAAGGTAAATCGTGATTTGATAGAACTGAAACGCGGTCCGATCCGAAACCTGTCCGGCCAGCAGCTCTCACGCGAGCGGTAGATCTGTTCAGCGTACTTTAACCTCGCTCCTGCTTATCGCTTCGAGATATGATAACTTCGTTAACCGTAGTCCGCTGATTCGATATTGAGGTGCACAATGGGATAAACTCGAAATTCGTTGCCCTGTTCCTCCGCGCAACTTCACGTCCGCTGCTTACGCACGTCACATGGTGCGCACATATAACTACTATGTCGAGCACGTGCGGGTTGTGTGCTTAGCAGTGCTGCATTGCATTTTGAGCAGCTAAAAGCCACTCAGAAAATATCAAGGACGCTATCTCCAGAAACATATGGAACTTGCTTTTTGTTCTCATCAAGGCTCACAAAGTTTCAAGTTTTCGCATCTGTTACACTGTTATCCCATCTATTTAGGCCTCTAACCACTCATATTCACCTTTGCTAGGAAGCACAATTGAAATTGCTCCCTTGCTTGTCTAAGACGCAAGCTGAAGTGCAATGAAAACCTATCTGAGCTGCTCCTAGCTTGCCCCAGACTGTAGTTTAATACCCGTGCACCACACGGGCACCTCTAATGCCATTTACAACGAATGACATTGGAGCTGACGGCCAATCAGCGCGCGACACTCCGGACGTAGCGCATTCCACGCGCGACAGATTGCGAGCTGATTCGCCGATCACACAAATGTCATTCGTTGTAAATGGCATTCGAGTTGCCCGTGTGGCACGGGTATTAGCTGCTCCAAAACAGCTGATTCAGCTGCTCCTGTGACTGCTCCCAAGTACATTTCATGAGTTCCACCCCTGCTAACCCTCTTTTGAAAACACCAACTAAGTCCTCATATGTCCATTCTCTTTCCGGTTGCTTTGATACTATGTTCTCGATTCGCTTAGATACCTTCTGTAATTGTTTATCATTTTTAAGTTATTCCTACCCTCTTGTTTTTGATTTTGCATTTCTGGTTTTACTGTGCCAAATCTGATCTTGATTCTCTTATGGTAGCTCCCCCGACTTTTTGTGCCTTCCTCATCTCTTTCCATACCTCCTAATCTGTTGTATATCTTACGCGACATTAAACACTTGTCAATAGTCGAGTGTGAATTCTTTCTTTCCCAGGTTATTTTTCCATCACATTTCACCTGAGCGTTAACCAATACCAGATCAAGAGCTTCTGCAGAACTCCTCTAAGATCCTCCCTGTTGTATCCGTATGTCCATCAAAGTCTTCCAAATGCACATTCATGTCCCCCCAAGATAATTATTTCCTTGTTAGTGCCAATTTCCCTAACGTCTCCTGATATACATGTCAAGTGTTCTGCATTTTGCTCCCCTGCATCACTCCCTGTTTTTAGATTCACAAAACCCAGGATTGTGTCTAAACCCCCAATATTGCTTTTGACCCACATGTGTTCCCTGCAGCCCTCTCTTTCCCTTTCCCATTCCTGACCCTTCGCTAACACCCCTAATCCCCCTCCCTTGCGTTCTCCATTGGCCCGGTTGCATCCCATCCAATGATATCCCGGTATGTATGGTGGTTCTTCCATATCCCTCAGATGTGTTTCTGCTAATCCATACACTGCAAAGTTTTCGCTCTCTAATTGCTCCCCCTCAATCTCCTCCCACTTTATTCGGTTCCTGCCCCCCTGCATGTTTACGAACCCTACGTTAAGCTGTTTCTTTTTCCTAGTCCTGCGAGGCTTCCTCTCACCCTCCCATACCCTCCCCCTGTATCTACATTTTGGCCCTCATTTACACCGGCGCCCTCAGAACTCCGGGACCCCCCAAAAATCCTATCGCCTACCATGCTACCGGTGGTTCCACTGTAGTGGATGCCCCACGTAAAAGGGTCGGAGCGAGCCTCGTACACTACCCTGTTTACTTCCATTACTCCGTACTCAAATCGTCGGCTCATCCCCCTATCACCCGGTTAGCTTCCACCACCCGCTTCTCTATCTGCAAAGACTCCCCAGACCTCTGAGACGGTGCATATTCGCACATGCACCGTCTCGGAGACCTCCCTCAGCTTACGTAACCCTAACTCTATCTGCCTGGCGAGCACTGACACATCAAAATCATATATTTTTTTTTATTATCCGAAACGATTGAAAACCATGCCGGGACATTACCCTCAAAATTTGAAACTTGGGAATTCAGTATTTGGGAAGTAAAAAAGCAATTTTTAAACGCTGAATTTGAAGTTCCCGCGCGATCTGCGCCAGTGCAGTGACGTCAAATCTTACGGTCTCCTGCGAGTCGAATTTCTCGGGCCTCCGCTCCACGCTACGAAGCAAAGTGCCGTCGTCACCGCAACCCTAAGTGCCGGCGGATCGAAAAAAAAAAAAAAACGGTTTCTTCATTCGGTTCTTTGGCTCACCGATCATCCTCTGCTCGAGCGCCGCCAAGTTCTCCCGTCCGGTTTTCCGGCTCACCGATCATCCTCTGCTCGAGCGCCGCTAAGTTTTCCGAGGGAGGATACAAATCCAGGAAGCGACATCACGGACTCTGATCTTTGGCATTTCAAAAGGAGGGGCCGTAGTAGTGCGTTCGCAATTGCGTTAAAAAACATGTTTTACGATTGCCGTTATTAAATGTTATAGAAATGTCGCCTACAAAGCTTGTAAGTTTTATGATTTTTGACGTCACCAATCAAAAGAAGCAAGGAGATGAAAAGCGAGAGAAAACGCCAAAAATAAAAAGGCGCACGCAAGCGCCTTTTGGGGTGTCGGTGCCTTAACACATCATTTAGTCCTGCTTGTACTACCACTAGGTTCTCTCCCTCCCTGTTTTCCCACACCTCCTCCTTCGCTTTGGCCATAGCGTCTACCATGCACTTTCCTGACTGGGCCACTACGTTTACGCTCCCATCCCCTTTCACCCTGTCCAGCAACCCCTCCTTAACCCTTGTTATGTTTGACTCTCCCACCAACAGCACCCTCTTAACCGTTGCTGTTGGGATGGCCAATGTTGCTTGCAGCAAGCAGGTGCGCACAGTCGGTTACAGCGGCTTCTAACCAGGGACTCAAACCGAAAACTATTACGTTTCGGTTACGGTTACCGCTTCCTGTTGATAACGGTTTCGTTTCGGTTTTTGATGGTTTTAATTTTTACGGTTTCGGTTACCGGTTACACGTTCCTAAAACCGGTTTATTTCGGTTTTTTCAATAAGTTGTTTCATTGAAATGTTACACAGCCGTTTTATAATAAACGGTTCACAGTAGTCCCAGATAGCCACCAACATTAAATTCAAGGAACTTAGAAACGTCCTAATATTGTCACAAATGACAAGTGATGAGGCGGCGAATGACTGAGGAAACTGAATGTCTAATGGGGCGAACTTGTGCCCAAAAATAAAAGGAAAAAGAAAGATAACAACAGAGCGTCGCGGGCGTCGAAAGCGGCGAAGCAGCAGGATCGAACGCTGAGGCGAAACTGGCCCCAGCTCGCCCGCGGAGCCCCTATGTACATGCGTGGGCTTCTGGAATAATCGGCGTAGAACATTCGGACCTCGAACAAGCAACAGAATTCTAGAAGTTACCAGAATACTACTTTGCAAGAATAAACAAAAGAACCGCAGCTCCCAGGAATCGAACCCTGGCTTTTCGTGTGGGAGACAAGCGCGATAACCGTTACGCCACGGGCGCGCTGCCTACTTGGTCAGTTGCGCCCGCGGCATTATTCCTCCCTTTAGAAAAGTGCATCGTCCCGATGCAGCACAAAACTAAAAAAACAAATCCACAACTAAAGGACAGCAGAATCGCGAGCCACAGTTCACAGTTCCCAGTTCACTCGTCGACGACGGTGGAAAGGGCTATCGTTCGTAATACGGCTTCAGCCGGACGACGTGCACCACCTCGGGTCGCGGTTGACGTCTGGTTGATGGTCGTGTTCCGTCGGGAAGAACTTCGTAGTTCAGATCTCCGAGGTGTCGGATGACCTTGTAAGGCCCAAAGTAGCGCTTCAGCAGTTTCTCGCTGAGACCGCGACAACGAATCGGCGTCCACACCCACACTCTGTCTCCAAGCTGGAAGTGGACGGCGCGGCGACGAAGATTGTACTGGCGAGCGTCGACACGCTGTTGATCGTGGATTCGAAGGCGGGCTGGTTGGCGTGCTTCTTCTGCTCTCTGGCTGACCGCATGGGCATCGTCGCATCCGTCATCCACAGACTCATGGGGTAGCATCGCGTCCAGCATTGTCGTCACTTTTCTTCCATGCACCAGCTCGAATGGTGTAAACCCGGTTGTTTCTTGAGCTGAGGTGTTGTAGGCGAAGGTGATGTATGGTAATACCTCGTCCCAAGTCTTGTGCTCTACGTCGACGTACATGGAGATCATGTCGGCGATCGTCTTGTTGAGCCGCTCCGTTAGCCCGTTGGTCTGCGGATGGTACGCGGTGGTCCGACGATGGCTGGTGTGGCTGAGCCAAAGGATCTCTTGCGTGAGCTGGGCCAAGAACGATGACCCTCGGTCGGTTATCAAGATATCGGGGGCACCATGTCGCAGGAGAATAGACTTGACCAAAAACTTGGCGACTTCCACCGCTGTTCCCGACGGAAGGGCTTTCGTCTCCGCGTACCGGGTAAGGTAATCCGTGGCAACGATTATCCAGTGGTTCCCCGACGTTCATGGGGGGAAGGGCCCAAGCAAATCCATTCTAATTTGTTGGAAAGGCGTAGAAGGGGTCGATATCGGTTGCAGGAGTCCCGCAGGTCTCGTCGGAGGTTTCTTACGCCGTTGGCACTCGTGACATGACCGTGTGTACAGGTGAACAGTCTTCGGGAGTTTTGGCCAGTAGTACTTGTCATGAATCCGGGCAAGGGTCCTGCTGTAGCCGAGATGTCCGGCCGTTGGGTCGTCGTGGCACGCTTGAAAAATTTCTTCTCGGAGGCTGGTAGGGACAACCAGTAGCCAGGGAGTTTCGCTGGTTCCGAAATTCTTTCTGAATAGTACGCCTCGCCGCAGGACAAAGCTCGGTAGGTCCCGAGAAAAGACCCGTGGGACAGAGCCTCCTCGACCTTCGAGGTGGTCGATCACGGAGCGAAGTTCCGTGTCGTCGCGTTGCAGTGCCCTCATGTCGGTAGCGTTAACTGCGCCTAGAAAACGGGCGTCGTCATCGTCGTCGGCGACGGAGTTTGGAGGTTCGGCTGGAGCCCTAGACAAACAGGATCAGAGTCATTATGCTTGCGGCCGGATTTATGCACAATGGTTACGTCGAATTCTTGCAGTCGAAGGCTCCAGCGGGCGAGGCGTCCTGAGGGGTCCTTGAGGTTGGCGAGCCAACAGAGGGCGTGGTGGTCTATGACCACGCGGAACGGGATCCGCTGGGAAAGTGGCTAGCTTGTGCTAGGCCTGCAGAAAATATATTTCGATTAGAAAATATCGACTGCCCTGTGAGGAGCTTTATTACATCCATATATGTAGTATGGCTTATTGGGGCTGTAGCCTAAGCAAGCCATAATTGTGGAATCTTTGTAAATATTCCTCAGAGAATGTTGCAAACATTCTTTGGATGTACCGAGAACGTTCTTAGAACCTTGTTAGAATGTTGATTGAATGTTTTGTCTTTTCAGGATGTTCTAAGAATATCCCCTAAAAAACATTCCTCGAATGTAGCGATAAGTGCCTGCGCCACATTCTGACAACGTTGATAGAATGTTCTTACGTAAATTTGCAACATTCCAAGAATGTTGCAGAAATTCTTTGGCTGTTCTGAGAACTTTCTTAGAACATTGTTAGGATGTGTAAATGTTGATTGAATGTCCTGGTAATGTTCTATGTGGTTCTCAGAACGTTCTGTGAATATCCCTTTGAAAACATTCCCCGAATGTAGCGATAAGTGCCTGCGCCACATTCTGACAACGTTGATAGAACGTTTTTACGTAAATCTGCAACATTCCAAGAATGTTGCCTTTGTTCTTTTGAACATTCCCGGAATGTTTTCAGAACGTTATCGTGCTACGTGGGCGGGAACTCTGTGATATTGGGCGGCTCGTGCTTGAAGGGCACGTTCGATGTTGGTTGCCTCCGTCATGAAGCCTTCGACGGTGGTAGGCGGGTTCCGCACTAGACCACCGAAAATATTTTCCTTCACGCCGCGCATCAGGCTCTGAGCTTCTTTGCTTCGGAGGCTTGAGGATCGGCGCAGTTGCTGAGTCGCAGGACATCTTCCACGAAGCTAACGACGCTCTCGTTAGGGCCTTGGATCCTCGCTTGAAGAATGCCGCGGGCGCAGCTGAACAAGTAGGCGTAACGTCGTTCCCGTGGCGTAACGTAACGCCCGTGGCGTAACGTCGTTCCACTTCCGGCCACCGAAGTGAGCGGACGCGTGCTTGGCAGGGACACTGAAAGCCCGGAGCTCGCGCTTGTAGCATCGGCTGCGTCTGGACCCAACCTGAAACGAAGTATAGCGACTGGAAAACCCGCCAACTCGTTCGCTGCCGCACTCGGCGGCCGCCGCTGTGCGTGCATTATGCCGTACTCGTCGCTTGTATACCCAAAGCTAGCGACTGGAAAACGAGTGAACTCGTTCGGTGCCGTACTCGCGGCTGTCGCTCTGTGTGCTGTCCCCCGTACTCGTCGCTAGGCCTAAATGGTCATTGCGGCTCCGTGGATGGAGCGGCGTTGCTCCACACCGCGCTGCCTGTGACGTACAGTACTGGGGGCTCTCGCTTTCGCGCTGCGGGTCATTCCCTGGCACGAAGCTTTGAGGCTCCCCGGCGCGGGCCGCGGCGCCCGAACAGACGTGTGCTGGGCTGTACACGTCTGTTTTTTGTTCTTTTCCCTCAGGCGCGTAAAAGCCGAATTTGTAAGCTGCGACACTAATTTACCACATAAGCCGCAAGCAACCAACACCCGTAGGTTTCGTTCTTAACTCTCCGGCGAAAAATGATCGGAGCAGAGCTTCGATCTGGGGGTCGGCGTCCAAGGCTTTCCAAAGTCCACTCGTCGAACTGCGTTCACCCACACCTTCTCCAATTTCCGATCCGTTGGAAACTTATGAAAAAGCACCTCCGGGTTGCGCAGCGGGTTGTTTGAGCAGCCCACAGCGCTACAAGTTCTACTTGGCATCTTCCAAATAACAGCTGGGCAGTCTTGGGCGCACCGAGTTGCTCGCTAAAACGAGTCTTGAAGTCTTCACAAGCAAATAAACGGGCTACAGATAAAAGCAACGACTAAACACGCAATCACAAGCCGAAGTAGCGGCGGTAGCGGCACAAAGAAGCGCGAAGCGCGCGCAACGGGTGCGCCCGTCCGGACCGGAGGAAAAAAGAGAACGATAGTGACGTCACCGCCCAATGTTGCTTTAGTGATCGGCAACCCGCTGGCCGCCCGCTAAGGACCAGCGGCTCGCGGCGGATCGCATTTTTATTATCGGCATTAGTTGAGAACGCGGCGTCGCCCGGACGTAATTTTTTGGCTGGGGTCGTATTTTGTGTCACTACAACGATACCAGTAATTTATTTCATTTTGAGTTTTGGCCGGAGTTGCCCTTTAATAAAGATATGTCAATAAAATGGGTACCGTCGGTCATGTGCCCGCCGACCTGCCGTTGCGTGCTTTACACGCGATGGCGAACCGGTGGGCCATCGACTCCTCGCGCACTCGGCGCGAGACGTCTTTCCTTCTCGTGCTGAGGGCGGCGGAAGGATCGAGGAAACGTCCGAAGGGTTTTCCGAGGTTTTTCAATAAATGTGAATCCAGCAACAACTAATGAAAAATGGCAATGGCAATAGCCCAAGACAAAGCTTGTCAATGGCCGCCGGCGCAGCGCGAGAGCCAAAGCTCTGTTCTCCGTATGTGGAAGAGTCCCGAGAACTTCAACGACCATCAGCCTGCCAAACTTCGCAGACCCAAAGTACCAACAACGAACGAACGAACCTTTACTGGCGCAGTCGACAGGATGGTCTTGAAAACTGCGGAGGCGACTGAAGATAAGGAAGGAGACTCAAGTGCCGGCGAGAAAACGCAACCCACGGCGGATCATCACGTGACCCCGGGAACCCGCGCCAGCACAGCCGGCAGCTAGGACCAGCGGAGTCCTGAACCTGTCCTGAGGGATGCTACGTCCCGGGAACGACAGTCAAGCGTTCCCGACGAACCGAAGCAGCCGTGCGTCCAAGCGAGTGAGATCCTGGGAGCCGAGCCAGAGGAGGCGGTGGCAAGGGCCAACAGAGTCCTGTGCGTGTCCCAGGGCAAGTCGCTCGTCGGGTGAACCTCTGATCCTGCGGGACTCAGCCTGTTCCCGACGGAGTCATCGAGCCGGCGGCACGGACGACCAGCAAGCAAGCTACATTGGCACGGACCCCACGCGGACCCGCAGAGTAGTAAGCTCTGTCTTGTTTCCCTTTTGGAAAAGGAGTGGTCGTGTCGCAGT
Organism: Ixodes ricinus; assembly: GCA_037355805.1. Taxonomy (NCBI): domain Eukaryota; kingdom Metazoa; phylum Arthropoda; class Arachnida; order Ixodida; family Ixodidae; genus Ixodes; species Ixodes ricinus. Next base: position 10,858 of record JAZHYW010038066.1, on the reverse strand, counting down.
AGGCCAGGGCGGGGCGTATGATTACAAGGTTCGGGCATTTCAATCCGGACAAACGCACCGGAGGGACGATGGACGGCGAAGGGGCGTCGGGGGAAGGCGGGAGCACCACGACATTGGGAGCGAGCGCCAAAGCGAATTCAACTTTGAGGAAGCGAGACAGCGCATAAAAATTCTCGAGCTCGTTCGATCGGCTAACCGCCGCGCCGAGGGGGCAGACCGGTGGAGACGGGCGAACGTGGGGAGCAGGATGACCTGCGACATTTCTCTAAAGCTTTGTCAGGCGTCATTCAGAAATTCCCATCCGAGGCCGAGGTGCCCGTGTGGTTCGAGGCGGTAGAGACCATCTTCGTGACATATCGCGTACCGAAGGCCATATGGGGCCAGTTGATATTCCCGCATGTGGTTGAAAAAGTTCGGTATTTGGCCACGTGACTCACCGCGGCGGAGCTCAATGACTACGCTCGAGTTAAGGAGACCGTTCTCGAAGAGTTGCAGCTCGCGCCCGGTGAGTACCAAAAAGGATTCCTAAACACCATCAAAAGGAGGGAAGCATGGATGCCATTCGCCACGCGGCTGCGCAGCTATCTCCACTTTTACTTGGAAGCGAGGGGAATTCAGACTAAGGACGACTTAATTGACCTTCTCGTGGCTGACCAGTTGAAGGCAAGGATGTCGCCGGAGGCGCTTAGTTACGTCACCCTGAAAGAGTACCCTAGCTGGCACAGGGCGCCGGAGCTGAGTCGGCTGATGAGGCTCTACGAGCAGGCCGAGGGTAGAGGCGCTGCGTCAAAGAATGTTGACGCAGAAGGCTCCGGAGGCTTAGGCAGAGCAAAAGGAGGGGCAGCCGCGGCTACGACGAAATTCACGGGAAGTCCAGCCGCCAGACTGGGTACCGGCCAGCGGAAAGAATGCTACGGGTGCGGCTCCTCGGACCACCTAAGAGCTGACTGTCCACACGCTACGAGTCGCGGGGCAAACGGGAGCGGCAAAGCTCCATCTAAATCAGAAAAGCTCACTGCCCGGGTCACCACGGAGCTGTGCTCGCCGCCACGCAGTGGGCTCATAACGGCCCGAATAGCTTGTGGGAGGCGCGAGCTCGGCGCCGTTCTCGACACTGGAGCGGACATAACCGTGGTGAGGGAAGCCATGGTACCCGATGAGCTCAGGACGTCGTGCGGCAAGATTTGCCTAGAATCTGCTTTCGGAGAATCTGTGGAGGCGAGCCTGGTGTTGCTGCCTTTGGCTTACCTCGACAGGGGTTCTTCTTTTGCTGAAGTTTGCGAAGCGGCGCCGATTCTGTGCGCACTGACCGACCGACTCACGTCTCGCACTGACTGCCTACTTTCCGGAGAGGCATGGGAGACGCTCCACGGAGCAACAATCGCGGAGGCGCCGGTCGGAACGGTGGCAAGTGTAGTGGTGGGGGAGGCGGTGCTGTCGGCGGTGAGCAGCCCTGCACGGGAGCCCGGGGAAAGCATAGAAACCAGGGGGGACAGTACCGAAACAGAGGTTGAGGACTGCATCGAGATGAGTTCTTTGCCACAGACGGATGACACTGAAACAGAGGACAGGCTTGCAGAGCGGTCGAAGCTCCGCGAACAACAACTGGGGCACCCCTCCTTGCTCGAAGCGTGGGCAAACGGCCGCGAGGGCAGTGTTCAAGGGATCGGCGTGGCGTTTCAGGAAGACGATGACTATGGGGACTTAGAATGCACCCGACGAAAAGTGAGGGGGTGTCAAGATTCTCAACTTCCTGATGGTCAAACAGCTCGCCTCGGAGGAGACGCGCACATCGTTCGCGCGGTATTCGACAGACACAGCCGGCTCTTCTCGCCCAACACGGGTATAGCAAAGGTGGGAGAACGCCGCATAGCGCTAGACCCGGGGTACGGGCCGGGGCGGGATCCTGAGGGGTGAGGTCGGACTTCCGGCAAACGTAGAGAAATGCCAGGTTGCTAAGCCTGAGATCAGGTACCTCGGCCACGTGGTGGGGTCCGGCAAGCATGCGCCGGACCCGACAAAACTGGCAGCCATCGAGGGCCTATTGGTCCCTACTACTAAGCGGGAGCTGCGTCGCGTGCTGGGGTTATGGGGTCGAGTGTTTCCTGGAAAGGTGTATAACATCTTTCCAGGAAACACTCGACCCCAGGGGCAGCAAACCGTTTTCGAGCCCAGTCACTGGGTTTGAGGCTAGACTCTCACCGGCGTCCCTGCTAACCCTAACCGAGAGGACTGTGATTTCGATAGGCGCAGCCTGCGTAGGCGCAGTTTCAAACAATGCTGGCAGCTAAATTCTCGTCGTGTCCCGCTGTATTTTGTGTTTCATGGTGCACGTATTTTCCCGAGGTCATCGAGAAAGCATTGTACCACATTTGAAAGAAGAAAAAAAGCAATAAGAAACCTATAAACTATTTTTGTTGGGTACGCACGCGACAGAACGAATGCGACTTGAATGTACAGTTCTAGTTTTTGTGTGTGTTTTTTACGATAAGTTTTGACGGCTCCGCGCGATTCGCCGCATGACAAACGACAAAGCGCTTAGCTGTCAAAAATAAATTACAATAGAAGAGAGCCGAAAGGCATGCATATTTCACGCTCACAAATAACGTGTTTCCCGGTGGACAGGACACGGACATACAATTTAGAAAGTGTTAACATTCGAACAATACATTGTACGTACCACACGATGCAGCGTTATCCGAAAAGAATTTATTTGAGAAAGGTCTCAAATAACACAGTCACAGTCGACGACAGTCACATCTTGACGATCGGACGGAATCCAAGATGACTTCGTTTGGGGCACGTTTCGTGGAGAGCTTCTTTTTTCACAACAGCACCAAGTCAAAGGAACGAACGCGACTGACCCGTTTCCCACCCCAACCCGGACACTATTTTGGGAGATGACTGAGGATTATTAGTGAAAAAATTGTAAGGGTGCAGGCGAGCTGGTGGAAGTTAACCATAGTTTTGTTTAACCCGAGACTGGGGTATACCCCAGTCTCGGGTTAAACAAAACTATGACTGAGGATTCTACGCGGATTATCTCTGGGAGGGGTGAGAACAATGTTCGCAAAATCGCGTCGAGGGTCGTTCGACCTCCTTCACCTCCTTCGTTTCCCGGAATGTAAAGCAGAAAAGCTTGAATGGCAGGCACTTACCAGCCTTATTTCTCACAATGGAAGATAACACAGAAAGGGTACGCAGCACGCATAAAAAATGAAGTGGAAACTTTCAAGAGGGGCGAGAAAACGTCGAATGCAAAACCGCAAAAACACAGGTAGAGAACCGCGCTGAGAGGGTCTTCACAGTCCCAGAGAGTGGCAGAAAATTTCTAGCTGATAGAGGGCGCGAGAGTCGCACCAGCCGCATCAGCATCAGCAAAATGGCGGCGGAGATCGCGAAAACGCTCACCGAGCTAGCCGGTAAGAGGGTCCCGAACCGACTGCCCTGGGCAAATACAGCTGACAGGGTCTTCGCAGCACTCAAGAAGGTGCTGTGTGACGCGGTGGCGCTGTACACGCCCGATCCGGAAAGGCCGCGTCCCACCGCGACGCCTCGGCTATCGCGGTGGGACCAAGTTTGGCGCAATTAAGAGGGGCGGGGAAGAAAATCCGGTCGCGTTCGCAAATCACCGCTTCACGCCCACTCAGATACGGTGGTTCACGATCGAACGAGAGGCATTCGGGGTAATCTGGAGTCTGAAAAAGTTCGATGTATGGCTATTTGGCGCCTCCGTGGTGGTGGTCTCCGATCACAATCCCTGACGTATCTGACGCTAAGCGTCCCTCACGGTGCAAAGATAACGAGGTGGGCTCTGGCTCTCCGGAGATACGACGTCAAAGTCGTGCACCGGAAAGGCACTAGACACGGGAACGCGGACACCTGGGAGCCCTGCGACACTGCCGGCGCCCGTTCCGAACTGGGAGATAGGACGAGCTCTAGGCGCCGAGCCAGAAGCGCTTGAGGGGGTTATAATGTATTTCTTTTAATTCTTTTTTACGCGACTTGCCCCTCAATTCAAGCGTGAAACAAAGAGAGCTGCTGTCTGTGTTGCATGCCGTTTGTTACTTCGCGCCAAGTGCATTTTGTCCGTGTTGTTGTGAGCATTGTAAGCCGTTTTTCCGGTGTGGCTCGCCTTTTGGCTTTGTGATGATTTGTGCTTTTATTATCTGTGCCGGCCCATTTTTACGGGTATTGTGATTGTCGCGGAGCTAACCGTGTTGGTTTTCCGCAGTTCTGTGTTGTTATTATCGTGTTTTTTTTCGTTTTGGGGAGGGGCAATAAAACTGTTAGCAGGTCCAAGAAGGACCAGAAACACTCTTGGTGGGGAGGTGTAAGGGACTCGCGAGGGACCCCCTCACCGGGTGGTCCTCATTTCACGGCCGCGCGGGGGTGTGGGAAGAGGGGAAGCGGACGCACCCTGGCTCTCGTTGTTTTCTTCACTTTCGACGGGTGACCGCGGTCCTCCCGAGCAGGCATCCCGCGGCAAAAACGTTGTCTCTTCCGCGAAAGGGGCGTTTTGTTTTGTGTGTGCGCGTGTTTTCATGTGTGCTCCAGCGTCCCACAGGGTACGCTGGTGTCGATCGAGTTTCGGGCCAGGCGTTCTGGTGTGGCGCCACTCTGTCTGGAACCCAAGGCTGTGCCAATGTTATGGAGCTGTCAGCCGTGGCCGTTGCAAACTTGATGTACGGCCGGGTCGGCCCCCAGCTGACCATTGGAACGGTTGACGCCACGTGGCTTCGAAAAAGTTTGAAACCATTGGTTAAAACTTTCCTGAGGGCGAGAGAGTGAGTGCCTTCAAAAGCCTCGGACGGGGCGAGGGAGGGCGATTTTGGACTGATTTGGACACCTGTAAGACCTGTTCGATCCGAGTGTGCCAACTTCCCTACTTTGTACAGATGTACATAGTTTGTAAAATAAATTGGTTCGCCAAAGAACTCGCAAAGTCTCCATCGCCTCCCGAGAACTTCAACGACCATCAGCCTGCCAAACTTGGCAGACCCAAAGCAACGAACGAACAAACCTTTACTAGTCCCTTTCTCGGCAATACACGCACACCACTACATGGCGAGCCCTTCCCGGAGGTATATTCGCCTCGGCAAAGGGGCGATGATTGCCTGCGCAATCATCACCCCTTGGTGTTGGGTAGCGGGGAAAAGGGATACCGGTTGGCAGAGCGGCAAAGTCGGTCAAACACGCAGAAGAAAGGGAAGCCAGCTGAGTGAAAGAGGAATTTGGTCTGAAACTTTGTCATACAGGGGAGGGATAAGAAAAAAAAAACAAAAAAAAAAACTAGAGCCATAGAGAGAAAAGTAAAATGCCAAGTAGCCCGCCGCCCGCTGGAGCCCTTGAGGGGAAGCGGGCGCTCCAGCGAGCGAAGGGACACGAGGAATGGCTCGGAGCCGTTCTAGCGTGTGCGAAATGGTGTCATCGGCTGTGCCGAGCCAGAATCCTGAAAAAACCCGTGCTACACGGGGCTCTGCCCGTGTCGCTTAGGTTTAAGCGAAATCCCGACCTCAGCAAGTCCTAGCTCTACGAGGAGGCGCACCGTAGACGTTGACTTGTCTGGGTCGGGATGGAATAAGAGTTGTGTATGGAGACCAACCCCAGAGTCCACGCGCACGCAACCCCTGGTAATGGCTGCCGCCAAGACGTAGCTGCCGGACTCACTTAGCATTAAAGGGCCTCTTGGCAGGGTGTCGAACCGAAATTTTTATCGGTTCGGTTCCGGTTCGGGTTCACGGCTTTCGGTTCAGCTCCGGTTCAGTTCCGGGAGCAAAAAATAACGGTTCGAACCGGTTTGAACCGGTTCGAACCGGTTTGAACCGCAAAACTGAGAATGTATTTTCCGCGTTTCTTTGGCAATAGGCACTATTTCAACAGTGAAACGAGTATCTATATAGCTTTTTATCATTCGTAGAATCCACCTTTATTTTCAGGTACCAAAAATAAATTGCGTTATTTAATTTCGATGACACAGTAAAAGAAAGCTAGATTAACATATATGACTCAACATCTCTTTTTTTCCTCAGGTCGCATATATTTTATCTAAATCTAAAGGTTATCAGTTTGGTAGGTCGCCTAAAATACCCGTTAATGCTACAACTTAGCGTCGCAGTATTAAAAGTTGAATCCTGCTGTGCTCTTGAACCTAGGAATTAATCACAGTGCATAAAATCAAGAAATGGGCACGTCCTCACCATATATATCCTAAAATATAGTTTACAAAATACGTTTTACAATATATATGATGACGACGCAACTGAGCTAAAAGCAATAATATTTTCAGAATGCCAGGAAAGGTTTAGGACAAACCCTTTCAGTCTACCTTTTATAAAAACACTGAGCGGCAATCACAACGCTCGCTTTCCTGACCAATATTGTTTACACTCGGCACCGTGATGCAGGCGAATAATCATGTAGAAAAGACTGACCTTCGTACTCAGATCGGATCTGGCCTAAAATAGCGCGTACCGAAGTGAACATTTTCGACATAGTTTGGCGTTTGGGGTTTGTTCTTGTCAAGATGCCGGTCAATTCAATTTGCAAATAAACATCACCCTTGCTATTTTTGTATATTTTTTGTTAAATATAACAAAGTAGTATTCCATACTCTGCTCGACATTACAGCTACTTAATTGGTCACTTTCTCAGGGTCTGCGTGCGCAATCGTCATAGTTCCTTCCGCCACGCGCAACTGTGTACTTTGCTTTCGTCCAGCCCACAGACACATAAAATTCTTGTTCATCATATAAAAGGAGCAAGAGACTTCTATATGTTTGAGAAGTTGAATATGCGTCAGGAACACATATGTTATTTAAATAAGCTTCAAAATAAAACATTTGTTTAAGGTTTTCCCAAATCACTTATAGACGTGCCTGTCGAGGATAAAAATGCCGGAAATGATTTGCAGAGCATATTTCAGATAATTTGGGGTGCATTTAGTTATGATGTATATCTTTAGGATGATCGGCCCTTTATTTATGTTCTCATTTTTTCAGGCAGCAATAAAATATTTTTTTTTATTGTCATCAATAAATTTGACTGTATGAAGTTCGCATAACCGCTTGAGACCGACACGGGAGGATGATACTCGAGAATACGCCATCTGTTGAGTCTGCGGAACGCGCTTTTTTGTTCGCTGTTCGGCAGTGTGAAACACCGGGTCGCGGGCTACGCCAAAAAGCACTGTGTGCTCACATTATAGATCTGAAGGCAAATACACGAAATGTGCAAAAAGAGATAATAATAGGTATTCTTCTAAATAATCCTACACATGACACCTTACTCCAAAAATTAATGTATAGAAATGCAGGTTATAAACGTAAACATGTTTGACGGAACTCCGTCTGGTTGGGTAAAAATTTGAGAAGTACAGACCTTTACCAACCAAGTCCCAAACATTTAGGAGCCCGACATTTCAATAGGTCGAGCTAAATAGGTCGATAGCCACTTAACCATCGGCGTATGTCAACGGACTAGGGCACTTGAAGAACCAAGAAGTCCGAGGACACCTAAGCACTTCTTATGAGTTGTGAAGGCGAAATCATGAATGTCGTTATTCTGCTCGCTTAGTTTATCTGCGGCGTAGGGGCGTGGACGGCCTCGTTTCGTTGGCCGTCGGCCGACCGCGGGCTCTCGTGAAGGGGCCTCGCCGCGCTGAGCTCGGCCGTGCAACCTCTTCGGAGTTTGCCCGAGCGGGCTGTGCAGCCACGCTCGCACTGCCACACCTCTTACCGGCGGCCGGGCCGCTGCGTGCGCTGCGTCGCCATAGAGAGGGCTTCTCTGGTGGCGTTTTTGGAACTACGCCGCACGAGAGCCAATGGGAGCCTCGATCCTTGATGACACGCGCTAGCCAATGGGAGCCTATCCATACAAAGTTCTGCTACACGCGACATTGGGACGGGGGAAGGCGCCGTTTGGCGTGGCTTCAAAGCTGATGACGTCGGTTCGCTCCATGGGACAGTTAATGCTTCCGCATTAAAAGTGAAGGAAGCAAACGACACACCGTAGATGGAAAAGAAGCTGCAGCTCTCCACGTGCAAATAGTCGCCCCTGATGAAAATACCGAACCGGTTTTGAAACGTCGGACTCCTAACTGTTCAGGACCTGGTTAGTTATCGTCCGTCTTTCTCAAATAGAGATGCGAGCAATAATGTTCCTAATTATACATAAATATGTGCGAAGAACAGACAATATATTTCTAATTTAAATCACATTTGGACATCGGATTGCACGAGCTCGAAACTTCGCAGAATACTTTCTCGGGAGGCTAAAGTTATATTCGGTTTAACGTGCACTTGTTTTGGGGCCTCATTTTACAACTCTGTGCTTTATCAGTCATGCGCGCTCTAACATTTTATTAGGCTGCCGCATATCATCGCGAGACTGCTATATATACTGCACAACTTTACAATTTGGACATCCCCTTCTGCCATACTTTGTTTCAGATTAAAGGGACATTGCAAAGGGACGAAGAAAACCAAATGCTGCTTCGAAATGCGTTCCTATCAGTGCCATACGCGATCGTTCAGTGACGACATTGGTCTAGAGTCTAGACTCTAGAGCGTCAGGTAATGACGACATAGAATTCTAGAGGAAGGACTGGCTGAATAGGCGCAAGTGACCTTTTCTGATCTCTTCAAGCACGTGACTCTCACTCAAAATTTTGCTTGGAACACCCATAAATTGGTGGGGCGCTCACATCTTCATAACTGGATGTTAATTTCCAACATTTAGGAAGATCGCGCATGGTTGTTGCATGCTCTTGTCGTTTGGGTTCTCTATTGGTTCAGTCCAAGGACGTCATCAACAAAAGAAAATGTGCTCAAAATTCTGAACTTATTTCAACTATTATGTTCAAAGCACGTCAGATTTGTTTCTTTATTTTATGCTTAATGTGTTGCTAGAATCACACTCACTAGTTCAAGCGAACGCGATGCAAATTAAAAAAAAAATTGGCCAGAAACGTTTTTAGGGTTTCTTCAAGTCCAGACGCAGCCGATGCTACAAGCGCGAGCATGTGGTCCTGACCAGTGCTTGCACTGCAGGAGCGCGCGTGCTTGGCAAGAACGCTGAAAGCCCGGAGCTCGCTCTTTTAGCTTCTGCTACGCTCACACTTAAAGTGAAACCGAGTATTGTGTTGAGAACAGCACATTCACATTTAACCAGAAAACTGAACTGTTTAACATGGTTTGCACGTGACATAATCGCACTATATGCTAGTGGTAAAAAAATTATTTTTGCTGTGAAAATCAAATTCCGTGGTGCACAATGCACGCTGCAGAAGGTTCGCGCTCAGTGCAACTCATGTATTCTTTCTTGGTGCAGCGTCGTGAGGAACGGCGCGAGCGTCTGGCACCACGAAAACGCGCTTTCTGGCAGGAGTGATTTTGCAAACGAAGTAGCTTTGCGGGATCACGCTCTCTGGTCTGCGGCCAAGATGCGGAGCAGAGGAACCTTTAAAACACAATGTGTTTTTAACCCCCCCCCCCCTCTTTTCATTTTACGATGCTCCTCCAGAGAATACTTTTTATTTCTGAGGGACTCCCTCCTCCGTTTGGGGGTGCCAATTCGACAATTATATTTGTGTCATTTGTTAACAGTAATCCTCCATTTATTTTATTTTGCACCCAAAAACTGTGAAGTTTAAACAAAACTGCGAGAATTTGAGCGGCTTCCTCTAAGGCCACTAGAATCTTTCGTTCAGGTGTCCCTGCCGTACACACTTGTAGTTCTATTTATCGTCAGATTAATAAGCCACATTTAGTCCTTTCAATCCTTCTATTCTCGGGGACAACTTTCATGAGACAGTTCAGCAACAACGAAAACATGTTTGGCTGCCTCAATGATGTGTATATGTCAAAGGGTTCATGCAACAATTTTTGTACTTCCAGTAAATACCACTAGGAGCTAATCCCTGACGTTGATAGCTTGCAAAAACACCCATTAGTTTTTCTCTCCGCTCAATGGCAGACGCAGAAAAAATGAAGGAAAGAAATAGCTTCCCCTCCTCAACTCGCTATTAAAACGAGCGGCTAAGGGATCTGACACTAATTGTATACCGCCAGTGTTAGAGTTCGGCTATTCTCATCTTTGGTTGAACACGAGCCAACACGAATGTTTGGCGATGCTGATTGTCAAGAACCCGAGCACTCGACTCGGGCTCATGACAATCGTGTACGTCACGATGACACGTGACTCGCGGTGAGAAGTCGTGATGGCATGTGACGTCACGGTGTAAACAACGCAATTGCATCAGCGCTCCGTCTGTGTATTTGCTTCAGAGTGAGATGGTATTTCTGGAAGAATGGCTCTGATTGTGGCGATTGAATGCGATGTTGTTTGGGCAATGTGTATATATATAGGTGACAATGGTGTTAATAAAAAAAACAGTTGAGAGTGAAGCGCCTGTCCTGTCGTCCGTGTTTCTTGATTGTCCCCGTTTGTTCGCGCTTTTTCAACCTTTTATTCAATGCTAATACATCTATAGTCCGTTGCAACTCAAGAAGGTAGGGCGAGGGAAAGGAAGGCCCGGGAGGAAGAAGCAGACGGAACGCTGGAGAAGAGAGAGGGAAACCTCCTCCTCTCTCCAGCGTTCCGCCTGCTTCCTCCTCTCCGGCCTTCCTTTCCTTCGCTCTACCTTCTTGAGTTGCAACGGACTATAATGACGTACTCAATTTAAGTCTACTTGACGCGGTGAGTCACGTGACTACGTCACAAGGCCACGTGACGTGACATTATTTGACATCATATCTTGACACCATGACGTCACGTGACCACGTGACATATGATTAATCGTAGTGCCAATACAAAAGCGCCACGAAAAGCCAAAATTATTCATACATTTCAATTGAGT